>LT642184.1:0-39244 GCA_900128585.1 Stramenopiles sp. TOSAG23-3 | reverse complement strand
TACAAATGCCATGGCAGTAGGGGTTTTCTTCGAGAACTTCCATTGCCGAAAGGAGGGAATGGAATTCCCGGTTTTATCTGTCTCCTCTCCTAGCTCCTTCGTAAAGTGGGTGGCCAAGCGCAACTCATTCAGCACGTCCATGGTATTTAACTTCGGTACCACCACCAGCCGCTGTATAAGGACTGCATTTCTGGCATGTTTCGCCGTCTCCGCCAACGACTCGTTCATCCGTTCCAAATGCTTTCGCATCAAATGAGCGGTGACACTGAAATCATTTTCATTCGGAGGCAGTAGGGCCAACTTTGCCTGCTCTTCTTCGTCATGCAATTCAGCCGCATGCCTTCTGGCCTCTTCAATTTGCGCACGCTTCATTGCATGCTACCCCCGACTAGTGGGAAGTGTTTTGTCGGAAAGGTCAATTGAAGGCGTTGGCAAATACCGTTGCACTGCGCAGGTAAATCATTTCAGTACGTATGTCTGAATTAATATATTCTATTCATTCTATATTTTCGTTACGACATATAATATAAATGTAATGAGTGTGTGTGAGAGAGAAGAAATCTATCCGTTGTGTTGTTTCTTTATTATAATATTTTCTTTTCTTCTTCTTCAACACACAACTACTACCGACCAACAACAACAAATTCATCAGCACATTTCATTACATGCTATCCGGTCGTACGTTACCTGGTATTAATACAGGTACCCGGTACCGGAAGCCACGGTTGTCCTGTAAGTACATTAAGTTTGTATACTCATGAGATATATAGGATTATTATCAAATCAAAAAATTATCTATTTTTGATATTTTATTTAGCTTTATTTTATAGAGACTGAAATTTGAAGAACGTTAAGATGGTGGATGGAATACACAGTTGTATTGCTTTATATTATTATTATTTGAAGTAATAATATACTAATATCTCTAAGAAGAAGAAGGAGGGAGGAGGTGGTGGTTTTTGTTTTTTGTTTTTTGTTGTTTGTTCTTCTTCTGTTGTTGTTTGTCCTTTATTTATTGTAAGAACATCTTTACCAACTTGAATGTTACATTTTAATGCCTTGAAGATTTTTAGCGATTCGTTAATGAAGACGGTTTAGTAATTTGAGATTTTGAAGAGAGGACAGCGGAGAAAAAACTTGTGTGAATATTCTAACCTATACCTACTACACTCGTCAACGATGGACAAAGAGAACGCACAAATGTCAGTTGTCAACCAGTTTGTGCCAGAAAACCCGTTGGGTGTAGAAAAGAATGCGCCTCAAGCGTCTAACGGGTCTGCCAGAAAGAAGTCGTCTACTCCGAAGAGACGAAAGAGCCTTGACTATATAAAAGCGAAACTGCTCCCGGCATCCGCTGTGAAAGCTAGAGAAGAGACCAGCGATACTACCGAAGCCGAAAGGACCCCAGTGTCTAGTAAGAAGAGCAGCGTTAGAATTTCCAGCGAGGACGTAGTGCAAGTGCTTATGCAACGGGACGATATATCGTTGGCACCCGGGACCCCTGCAAAAATAGTAGGGGATAATTTAGACAATGGTACGCTTCTGGTTCGGACAACTGATGGTGGTGTTTACCATGTCCGGGCGGATACAATTCTTAACGCCACACCACCGCAGGGAGAGCAGCTCAGGGGGTCTAGCGATATATTCGATAAAACAATAGATGCAATTGACCTCTTGCCAGGCAGAGACGACCAAAATGTTGACAATGCCTCCATTACTGTAGACATCAAACTGTCGCCCATTACACCCGGTGAATTCAGCTTTGAGGTGGTTCAGTCAAACCCTTACGAAAAAATGTCACTGGAAGAGCTGAAGTCCAGCATTGCCACATCGTACGAGGCGCTCGTCGCAGCTGTGCAGATCGAAGGTTTTGAACATCTGAAGCGTATTCTGGGCGAAGTGGAGGAAAAGCAAAGCATTTTAAACCACCTTGGCTTCCCCGCCCCATCCAAGATAAGCTCTCACGTGACGATGACGAGGGCTCAGATTCAAACGGCAGTCGAAGAAAAGAAGTTCGAAAAATGTTCAAACTACCAAAACCGCCTTGATATTCTCATTGAGCACGAAAAATGGGTTCGTGAGGCGACGAAGAATATTCAATCGGTCGTTAGTATGCACGCAAAATTGAACGACACCCTGAATGGCCATATTCAGCAGAAGAATTGGGGGAAATGCGCTGAAACTAAGGCCAACATCGAGCTTGTGGCGGATGTTATCAAGATCTTACAACTCGACAGTTGCGACAGTCCCGACGACATCGAAAACCACATTGCCAAAGTTGAGGGGGAGATAGGTGAGGCCATGGCCGCTGGCAATTACGGCGTGTGCGCAGATTTGAATGAAAAAATCGCCAGTCTTCACGCCGCGCGAAAGCACGCTCAGCAATTGAGTAGCCAGCAGTTCAATGTTAGCGCGTCTTTTGACGATATAGAGGACGACATTAGACGGACGAGGTTAAAAACAGACGCAATGAGGCCAGTCATGCCCGGGAACACGAACGTTATTTCGCGCCTTTCGCCAGAAAACTTGAAAGCGCACAATGCCAGGCATGCGATCGACCAACGCAGCGTGGCTGGAATGGACAACGACGATGCTGGCAGCTTTATCTCAAATTTCACGTCGGTGTCCATGGCGGAGAATTCTTTTGTTTTCAAACTAACCGACAAAGATGGGAATACACACCGCTTTCGCAGTGCTGCTCATCGGTACGATGCTTTGCTGCGGAAGTGTGCGGTGCGAATGAAAACCGAGGAAGAGAAATTGTCCTTAAAGTACGAAGACGAAGATGGCGATATGGTTCTTCTGCTTGATGACGATGATGTAAAAGAGTCGGTCTCCATTGCCCGTGGTCGGGGTTTGAAGTTCCTAAGGCTCGTTATCGTGCAAAAGGAAGATGCAAAACCTCCCAACGTCCCCATACCTGCGATGTCCCCCGCAGCGGCATCGTTTGTGGAAAGGAAGAACGAAGACACCTCATCAATTTCGTCTGAATTTTCAGAAGATAGCGAAGACGATGCTAGCAGCAGCAGTGGCAGCAGCCATGAAGAGGAGACGATGGCACGCAAGCGCCCAAAGGTGTCTGTAAAGCGGATACAAAATTCTGGAGCAAGAAACACACGCAACGGAGGGAAAAAAGGCGCGGGAAGGCGTAGGTGCAGCACTTCATCGATGGTTTCCGACGCCGAGAAGAGCATGGATTCGACCTCTTCAAGCGAGCTTAGCAGTTGCTCCGACAGTTTTAGTTCGGAGGAGGAGCTTGACGATCGCATAGAATCTATGGGGGATGCTCCCGAACGGACGAACGAATCCAGTAAAGCATCGAAAAAGAGCTTCCGTGATAGCCACAACGAGACGATGTTTTCTTCATTTTTTGCCCAGACTGGCTTGGATAAATATGCCGATCGTGCCAAGAACACCGAAGAAGAAAATGAGCGATTAGACACCACTTTGGCAGTGGTACTAGCCGCTAGCGTGACCGTTCTGGGTGTCTTATTTTTGAGCAGACGATAGGAGAGGAGAAGACCTAACACCAGATAATGAGTATACAATATTCGTACTTTATCATTATGTTGTATTATCTATATGATAAAATTATAATTTAAAGTATTTTTTAATTTAAATTTATATCTATTTAAAATGAAATTTTTGGTAGGATAAATCTGATGATGATGATGTAAAGAGTTAGTAGTACCAAGGTATGATGATCCCCGATCTCGATCACTCCCCCCCACCTCGGTACGGACCACAATATTTTATTATTACACAACAATGGATATTTGAATGTACTCGAAATCCACGGGCTTAGGTAAAATCTCAAATATGTATCTTATCGCCCCTCAAGATCACGATCGTGTATAGAAATTGCAAAACAATGGCGTCGACGAATTATACCGAACGGTTTGCACAGCAGCAACATTACGATGCCTCGAAGGCACACAACGGGCCAATCCTCTCCACCACTTGGTCGGCGGACGGGTCGGTGGTCGCGACTTCTTCGGCGGACAAGACGATGAAGCTATGGTCTATCGGAAACGGGGTATTAAAATCAAATCGTTTGTTCAAAAATTTTTCCTCTCCTGTGATGGATGTCGCATGGAGTACAACACAAGCCACAAGTGCTGTTGCCGCCGAGCAAGGCAAAGTTGTGCAAGTTTTGGACGCTCGGAGCAGGGGCAAAGCTCACAAGATAACTACCCCAGAAGCAAATTTGCACATTGCATGGAGAGCTGATGGTAACTACGTCGCCGTATCCGACATTTCTGACGGCATAAGTATAATAGACATGAGAAAATTGAGAATCTTAAAAACAAGCAATTTTGATTTTGAAGTCAACGAGATCAAGTGGAACCCGTACTTTCCGGACTCCAACTTTTTGTACATGTCGACTTACCAAGGCTCCTCCCGAGGAGGTGGCACAGTGGATATCATGCGAATGGCAGACGATGGCTCCCTCGAATACGTGAGGAGTATAACAGGGCATTCGGGCGTGTGTTACTGCATCGATTTTTGCCCAGGGGGGAGCAAAATTGCGGTAGGTTCGTATGATTCGATTGTGTCGATATGGGATCTAGAACATCTCGTCTGCACCAACTCCATTATGGAGGCGCAGAACAACGTCAAGTCGGTTAGTTTCAACCACAATGGCGAACTGCTGGTTGCGGCAACTGCAGCGGAGGGTCCTCTCCAAGTCAACAGTGTGAAATCAGGAGAAGTCTTAGGTCATTTTGCATGCCCAAGCACCACGAAATCTGTCGCGTTTAGCCCTAAACATTACCAAGTGGCATTTGCATTTGAAGGAAGACGCTCGCCACGAGGATACCCAACCCAAGAGTTACGGGTTGTTGCTTTTTGAGGTTACTTTGTATATTTTTTTACTTTTAACATTGTTAAGATATTAATGTAAGTTTTATTACACCACTATATTTATTTTTCGGTACCACGTACCTAGCAGCTGCTGACTGTGCTGAGACAACCTGACGAAAGTATTTATTAAAATATATTATTATTTTATAGTAATAATTGGCCAATAAAAAAAATACGGTGGTACACTGCTGTACCAAGAATAACGAAAACATGTGATGATTGATGGGTGGTGTGAAGAATGAATGAGATTTTTTTTATTATATTGATTGTCGCAAAAAGTGACGCCGACAAAACACGAGACCACGAACAATAAAATGATATATACGGGAACATGCGATTTCCAAACAAACAAAAAATGGATGGAAGTGGTTGGCAATTATAAAATTTAACTTAAAAATATGAGAAGATCGCTTTGTTTTTGAAGTGTGTTCAAATGCGGTTACGTAAGTCTTCCTCACCAAGGAGATCCCCGAGAAAGTCTCCCCATGCCAAAGCAGTCGTACAAAACAATCGTGCACGGGAAGTTTCCCCGTATAAACCTTTGGCAGACTATGCAAGAAGTGGTTGCAACGAAGAGATCGAATCACTTTTGCAATCTGACATGACTTTGACCCATGCACGAAATCCCGATAATGGCCATACCGCATTTCACGAGGCCGCTCGAGCAGGTCAATTAGATTCGCTCAAGTTATTGCTTTATTATGAATCCGATCATTTAGCACTGACGATACCTTTCAATCAGAATTCGTTACACCTTGTTGCATCTCATAAAGGGGACAAAAAGAAACATTTGGCATGTGCAAACTTCTTGATCAGCTTGGGGGTGCCTATCAATGCGCAAGATAAGGTAGGGAACACACCATTGCATGTTGCCGCGTCTTGTGGGAATGATTCAATCATAGAACTTCTTTTGACTAACGGGGCTAACCCAAAGACCAAGAATGGAAATAAGAGGTACAACACGGCGCTTTGGAGTGCATCAAAAGGTGGCAATGCCGCGTCGGTGGTAATGTTAGGTCTAGAAAAGTACCACCATATAGATTTGAAAGACTCCAAGACATGGGGGGAAGACAGGGGCGGGGTAACTGTACAGCAGGCGAAAAGTACAGGGGAAAAGTACCAGGGCTTTAAAACTTAAACTAAAAGCAGATTCATTTTCGCGGCCATCTTGTTCCACGACCCAGTGGCAAAAAATAACCGTATGGGCCGAAGGAAACGTTTTATTCAACATCAAATTAATTTATCGTTGGACATCATGGATTTCCACCCCAGGGGTAATTTGACTTTCGGTTGAGAGATGATAATTTTTGTTACAAATGCGATCCTGCCCCAAGCAGCACGTATCATTATGTATTATTTGGCGATACTGGCATTGGGAATACTAGTAATGCAACTCCAAATTACTGCATTTTTTTACTACACTTTCAAGCACTGGCACATTATTTTATTATTTAATATTAATTAAAAAAATATTTATTCTATATTATCGGACCGTTTGACCGTATCGGTATTGCCCATAGTATTATTAATATTCGTCGTCTTGGTGGGGGTGGTGGAAGAGTGGAAAAGATGATGATGTGACGACTTCTTCTTTTTATTTATATTTTAAATTATTATATTTTCTACCAACAAGTTAATAAATAAAGTAATAAATATATTATTATTATTATTGTTGAAATTTCAAACATTAATCTCTCAAATAATCCCTAATGTATACAACGCCTTAGCAAAGCAATACCAATCAAATGGACAAAAATCAGGGAGATTTTTTATCCGATTAAGTTTCAGGGTTGAGGGTAGAAAATTTAACAAGTGCGCGTTTCCCTTACATTTACTTTTTCTGACTGTGGTCGGTCCCCATAAAAACTGCATTAGTTGGCCGTTTCCAATAATGCGTGAAGGGAGGATCATGGTATCCACTGTTCTGATCGTTTGGGCGTTTTGTCTGCGGGCCCAGTCTACCTTTGTAGTTATGAAATCTCGGTTGGTTGGTGCAGGACACGGGTGTTTTGCAAACCGGGCATTTCAAAAAGAAGAACTGTTGGGCACATTTAAATGTGTCAACGTTTCCAAAACACTTCATTCAACCGAGCATGATAGATCCTGGAGTATAAATAAGACACACACTTGTGATGGGTCGCGTGTTCCCCTTAACAATCCTTTGCTGTATGTAAACTCGATTGCAGCTGAAGCCACGTGTAACCTCCAAAACGTAAAAATGGACCGTCTGTCATCGGGAGAGGTTGTCTACGTTGCAATTAAAGAAATCTCCCGTGGAGAAGAGCTCCTGGTTGATTACGGGTCGTTGTTTTTCAAGATGAGGCGCAACGACGGGCAATCTGGGCGTGTCGTGTACGAGTGCCACATGTCTCGGCTAAGCGTAGCAAGTGCCCGTGGTGATGTTTCGCTTGTGACACGCCTCTTAAGAGAGGGAAGTGACGCCAATACAGAGGGAAATGACGGATGGACGCCGATTATGGAAGCTAGCGCCGGGGATCATGCTGAAGTGGTCGAATTGTTACTTCGTCATAATGCCAAGGTGGACAAAGTAGATAAAGCCAACCAAAGTGCTCTGTACATTGCCGCACAGTTAGGCAATTTTGATACTGTTGACATTCTGATGAAAGCAAATGGGATAACAGTTGACGCATTGGTACATGGGGAAGTGCCTTTTGTTGTGGCTACAGAAAGCGATGACAGTCCAGGAATTTGGGTCTTGCCCACTGCACCAGATTCGGATGGAGACGAGGGTGTTTGGATGAGATAAACACACACCAATGTATTTTTCGTTTTTTACTTTTTTTTACCGTACACTGTACGGGGTACGGTTCTCCATACTTTTATAAAAAAACAAATTATATACTTTATATATGTGGCCCCGGAAACCATCAAATGTTTCGAGGGATAAACCAAAATACAAATGGTCATATTGAATCACTTCTTTGCAAACAACTGGGGACAAGGAGAAACAAAACTATCGTCAGCACGGGCCCAAGCAATGTCTGCACGAGTTTGATAATCTTTTGCTTTGCTTACTTCACCAAGTTTTTGTGCAGCATCAGCGGCACCGTAAAGAGACCACCCATTATCAACAAACGCAGTAAGATCCCATTCAAAAGTCTCCAATGCCTCTGTAATATTACCTCCCGCCGCCTCTGGTGCGTTAGCAAGCAATGCCCCAAGGCAATGGCGTGGGGGGTAGTACATCGGGGGTGGTTCCATATATGGATTATTATCGTCGTAAGCAACAGCAGCTCTGTAGCTTTGGATTGCTTTTTTCCAGTCTTGATCAATGTGGTATGACCGAAGACCATCGAGTTCTGCTGGAATAATCGCAGTCAGATTGACGAAATTTCCTGGGTCTGCACAGTTCTTTGCTGCAGCCTTACTCAGCACAGCTTCAGCATCCCCAGATTTCACCATATCTTCTTTCTCCCCATTGTCGGAGAGAGCCCAGTAAGCAGCAGCGCGTGTGTAGTGCCACATAGCACGTTGCTGCTGGGCCCAATTCTGGTCCACTGGGTCGAAGGCAGATGGAGCGGGGACGTTCATCTTCAGAATTTCCTCCCACTTCCCGAATCGCATTAGAGTCATCACGCCGCCGGCACTTCCGGGGCCTCCACAGTCGCAACAGATGTGGGCTGTCATCCCTAGTGCAGGTTCATCTCCTGCAGTCTTGCGGTTCAGTATATGCGTGGCAATTTCCATTCCGTCTTTCAACCGTCCTGCCATTCGAGCATGGGAGAGGTACATGTTCTGGTTGTGGCCATGGCAGTACGCCACCAAACACTTTGCGTCATACATTGTGTTTACTGACGTCGAAACTGTACTAGTATCCACGCCTTCGTTGTAAAGGCCTGTGCGTAGAAATAAATGAGCCGGCATGTGTGTAAGATGACCCTGGCTAGGTACTAGCTCGCCATGCGAACTGGATCCATTGAACAAGAGTTTAGCAGCTTTAAGTGCTTCCCAACGGAACGACAGTGGCGCATTTGAGGGCTCGAGTAAATGAATAAGCAGGTGAATCGCAAGCACATGAGGCCGCCCGTCAACTCCAATGGAATCCAAAAGCTTCTGTTTAGCCGGAACTAGCATTGTCTTGAGATCAAATCTTCCTCCACTAGGAACACCCTGGTAGTAATTCCATGGAGTCAAAGCCATCAAGGAACCCGCACAGAAAGTATTAATATCCGGGTCACTGCTGTCTTCGCAAAGCGAGTCGGACCAGGCTTTTCTGAAAGGGCTATTAGGAGAGTCTGTGTGATTCGCGGGTGCGATGAGTTTGGCAGCAGCAGCGACTAATCGTTTTGTCTTTTCGCTTAAAGTTTTACTCTGTTTCTTGAAAAGATCCACAGCTGTGTTTGCTGCATCATTTAGACTTTTTTGATCCAGGATCCAATAGTTTATGCTTGGCGAGTGTGCAGCCGCAATGCCCCAAAAACAAAGCACACAATTTGGGTCCAGCTGCGCAGCAGTTCGAAAATTCCTGTCACTCTCGATCAAATTAAAACCATATAATTGTGCTAGTCCTTGTTTGAAAAGGGCAGACACAGTGGGATTGTTCGGAAGATCTTTATTATCGACTAGGTGAATATATGGGCCTAAGTCACCATACATACCAGGCTTCGCAGCTGCCGACTTGTTATGACACCATGTTGAGTCTGCCGCCGACACGACGGCTAAAGAGCAAAGTAAGAGAAGAGAACGGGACAAAACCATCGTTGTAAAAGTTCTTTTGAAATGGCACCTATGTAATACACTTTTTTTTTTCGCGATTTGTTGTTTAATGGTAGGCAATATTCGTCGCTTTCAAAAGAAAGGGGAAAATAATCGACATGAGAACGAAGATTCAAAATATAACTAAACAATCAACAAGAACAGAAAAGAATTCGAAGAAAGAACAACAAAACAACTATATTATTGACAATAACAAAATGCAACCACACTATCGTGATGTAAAAAATTATTTGATTTAATTAAAAAAAGATTTCTTCTGTTCTTGTTTGTTTGTGTTGTCAAAAAATACGATATATATAATTTTAATAGAGACACAACAGCCCACCACAGCTATTAGTCTAGCAAAAGTAGTTGGAATTTATTCGAAGAAAAAAAAGTCCAACCAACAGCAGCCGCTTCTTCTTTCTTCTATTTTTATTATTATAATTCTACTTTTTTTCCCTCTTATTATTTCTTCTTCTTTTTTGCCGACAACATATAATAGAGACTAACAATAGGAAAATAACACTAATCTAAAAAAACTAATGATATAGCGCTAATCTAAAAAACAAATTATATAGCACTAATCTATACCGCTATCATATTAAAACTGTTTTACACTCATATATGTAAGAGATATTAACTAATGCATACTCCCGCACGCGCTTGAACTTCATTCGTGTCCATCCCACAGAACAATCTATGGCTTTCTTGGGTCAGGAAAGAATTCTCCTTTGTAAACCACATGTCGGCATATTCTGCCCCACTCCTAGAACGCAAACGCTCAGACGGACATTTGTGCCTTTCCTGTCCATAATGGCCTTTTTCTCCATATCGGGGAGAAAACCGACAACGCAGAAGCGGGGTCTTTTTCGTTTGGAACGTCTTTAAAAGCGGCCGGTATTCCTCTACTCGCCTTTCGGTTTGCCCTTGCATGAGGGCAGCATCCCAAAGGCGAACTTTGCCGTCACTTCCTGCACCGGCCAGGACAGTCCCATCTGAGCTATAATCGAGTGACCATATCGCGTTTACATCAGTAGACTTCCACTCAACCGACCCGAATCGGGCCCCTTTCCTTAAATCCCATATGACCACCTGGTTGTGTTCTCCTGAACTAGCTATAAATTGCCCATTCGGCGAAAACGCAAGGGAGTGAATGGGCCCGTTGTGTTTGCCGAAAACGCGGGCCACATTCCCATCGCGTACGTCCCACAAACGAACAGTGCCATCCACGCTCCCAGTCCCGACGAAAATGGAATTCGGGTGGAAGCGTACCTTTCCCACGTCGCTCCTGTGGCCCCAAAAATGCCGTATGGGACTCGTTCGTTCAAGGCTCCACAAGTAGGCCATCTTGTCCCGCGACCCGGTGACAAAAAAATAACCGTATGGACCGAACGAAACGTCCCACACGGGGCACTGACTCTCAGTGGCCAGGGTAAACTTCGATGTCATCGCGCCGGTCCCAATGTGCCACCTTCTCACAGTACTATCCTGGGACGAGGTCAGCAGCCACTGGTTGTCTGGCGATATCGAGCATGCCGTCACGCTCATAGTGTGACCAATTAAACGGGAGTACGATTCTTGCACTTCCCCCTTTGCAACCTTGGACTGTGCCCTCGGCCGCTGTTCGTGCCCAGCTCCATACTCCTTGCCCTCGTTATCCGCGTTATCTAGTCGCCAAAGCCGAACGATGTTGTCGCTGAACCCACCGGCAACAACGACGCCGTCCGCGGAAATATCCATGGACGACAACATACCGCCGGTGTTCATCATGGTAAAGCACGCGATCGACGGCAGCGCAGGGGTCTCCACGAAGGTTTTGCTTTCGCCCGTCTTCCTGTTGGCTCGTTTCGGGTCATGGTCAACGGTGTACCCCAGGCAGACCATGCGTTTCAAGTCGGTTTCTTCCGCTTTCTGCTGCAGCGGGGTCGCACGCATCAATAATTTACTGACGAGGTCACTTTTCCAGTCCACCTTCCCGGGGTACTTGTTGTAGTAATCCGGGGCGAACCGGGGGCTGTTCTCACCGATCCACACCGAACTATTGTTGTGCTGCTCCATTTCTTTCTTATGATTCGCGATTTTCGCGTTCAGTTCCTTGTTCTGCTTTCTCTGCTCCTTGGCCAACACCTTCGGCTTCGTCCCCGGCGCCGGTCGTGCCTCGCGGGCCTTCTCTTCCAGGCGCTCGAGCTCAGCCAGCTGTTCGTCGGAGTCTGGGCGTAGCCTCTTTTTCATAACTCCCCACGTAACCGTTTTCTTGTTGCAGCCCTTGTCGTTCCCCGCATAAAATTCCTGCCGCTGCCGAGTCGGTGACAACGACGTGCTCCCGACGCCCATGCCCGCGGACGTGATGCGCACGGAAATGTTCTGGTTGATCGCAGTGAGGATGAGGAAGAGGTTGTTGTCTTGCAGGAACGATATAAGAAGATTAAACGCGAACTGGCTCATCGCAAGCACGGTCTTTTTCGCCGAAACTGAGCAGTGGCTCTCCACTTGTTCTGCGGAGTTAATCATCTTTAAGTTGTACACCGCGTCGGCTTTCGTGGCCATAAACGAGTCCCCATACTTGCCGAGAAGCTGGTGCGCTTCCTTGAACCGACCCATTTTTGCAAGCGTCACAAAAAAGTGCGAAAACACTGGGAACAACACGCCGAACAACTCGTTTTTGTACAAGTCTAAAGAGGAGCGGACCCATTCACTCAGCTCGGAGTAACTCTGGAGGATGTCCTCTATCCCAGCGTCCTTCGTCGACTTTGGAATCGTTTGAAATATCTTCCTGTCGCTTCGAGACTCCTCCGCGTGGCCGTTTTCACCACTTCCTTGGCCGGCCGAGCCGTTCCGAGGGTCTATCTTTTTCGCTATGTCTTCGTATCCCCGCTCCGCGAGAAAGTCAGCCATCATGGCGTCCAGCACTGTCGCCGGCGTTTGGGGTATGTTGTTCATGCCTGGAGACTAGGTAAATGGACCAGCTTCTAAATCGGCGTACACAGAGGGACAAGGACGGTAGGGTGCTTCTACAAACGCTCTTCGTCACGGTTAAAACACAATACGAACTTTCTTGTTTACACTTACTTACGCTATGGGGGAGGCAAAAATTCTTCCTTTCTGTATCTATAAATTTCAAACGCTGTTTTTCCTCATGCACACTTCTTATCAATCCAATTTGTATTGATTGAATTAATAGATCATCACATTCATTCCTATATTTATAAATCATATCTATCATTCAATTATTATTTTTTTAATAATAATAATTATTATTATTATTATTTTATTATTATCTCCTCTCCTCCTACAGTACAGTATCTCTTCTCTCCAGTCCGTCCTCTTCTTCTTCTTCTTTTTTCATAACATTATCTCTATGTACCAAAGAGGTATTAATAATATTATTATTGGAATTACGTATACATAGTCATAATAGTAATAAAAATATTTAATTCAAAGTTTTTTTTAATTATTTTTTTATCTTTTTTTCGCAGGAGGAAGGAAGGAAGGAAAAGGAAGGAAAAGGAAGGAAAAGGAAGGAAAAGGAAGGAATGAGGAAGGAGGGAATGATGAAGATGAGATCCCCACCCCCGCCCGTCGTACCCTCCGATTTTATATACTAAAGACTATACATTTATTTGTACTTAATAGTTTACTTGATGGGTGGTATACGTATTATACCTCATTTCGAGGCTTAAATATTTATTTTTCATTTTAAAGCCTAGTATAATAGCTAGACTATTAGTAGTCTCCTCGTATTCTACGACGTATATATTTATCTCCATCTGTCTCAATGCTTCTGATTGGATAGATATAAGTCCAATAAGAGGAGTATTCGTATTAACAGTGTATTAATATATAAATAAATAGGGTTATTAGAATATCATACCTGTAGTAATAAGTACACAACTATAAAATATGAAGGCCGCCGTGGTGGATGGGACCAACCCCCCCCCCCCACACCCCACACCTCTCCCACGCAGACAGATTTTTTTGAATAATAAAATAATAATATATAAATAATATAGAGTATAATACCAGTATACGTGTAATAATAATAATGTAAATCTAAAAGAAGAAGAAGAATTATTTATTATTAGACAACTTTTTATTACAATTCCAAAATATCAAAATGAGATTATTCATGTAAAATAGAGAGTCTTTACTTTTCTACGTACGTATGTAGACAATATAGATATCGATTCGATCGCTTCTGTAGTTAGGAAAGGCAAGCAAAGAGTTCGTGTTTGACGCGCCGGTCTGTCTCTGTGTGCAATAGAATGGGTCTGCGAACGTTCCCGCGGCCAGGCGTGTTGGGCCATTTCGTACTTGCTGGGACCGTCCTGGCGGTATTCCTTTCCGGTTTTGTCGGTGGAACCCACCAGTTTGAAACTATACATTCGGAAGAGGTTAGCTGGGAGTTTGAGGACGACACAAACGGGTGGGGAAACTCAACGTCTGAAGAGTTGCACGTAGAGTTGCATGCTAGGGGCGGTGAAATTCGTGGGCGGGTCCGTGGCCCATATCCGCATTTGGACTCGCCAACTTTTGTTATCCTTGCCGATGACCTCCCCGACCGAGTCTTGGCGCGCCATTATGCGGTCTTCCGGATGACGTACCGGGGCGCTTGCAAGTCTGGGCGGCTGTACTCGAGGCTTGGGGGAGACCGCTTCCCATACGATGGCCAGATGGATGTGGTGGAACACCGTGCCTGGTCCACGCCAGTGAGCTATTTGAGTGAAAACCCGGGGGAAAACCTGCACCCGGACCAGACCAGTTTTTTCGTTGATTACGAAGTATTCAACGATGGTGCGTGGCACAACTACTACGTGCCGCTGTGGCAAAAATACAAAGGGATTATATCGCAATTCCGGCTTCACCCGGTCTTGCCGGACAGCAAGCACGGGGCAGAAAAGCCCGGGTATCGGTGCCATTCCTCTGACACCGACAGGGCAGACCAGAACGCAGTGCTGATTTCGAACACTGCCATTCCGACGTTGTCGGAGTGCCACCAGCTCTGCCAAAAGGTCAGCCAGTGCGTTGCTGCGTTACACAACAACGGACAGTGCATTCTTTACTCGCGGTGCCAGGACATCCCCCCCGCAGACCCGAGCAACCCGCCGTCAGGCACGCTCGTCGTGTTCAGCTACCGCGAAGTCCCCAACGTGGGGGAAACCTTCGCGATTGACTTTGTGAAAGTGGTGAAAGCGCCGACTATTATGACCGTCGAGGGGTGCATCAACAAACGGTACCATAATTCTACGACCAATCCGGCAGTGGTGTATGGGGCCCACAACACAACCGTGGCGACTCACGTTGTGCATTCCCACGCGGGCAAACCGTCCCTGAGCTACATTCAGACCGTTGACGTGCAGCACAGCCCACTTTGGTACGGAAAAACGTACAACTGTTTGCAGAGTGGCGGAGAACTGATCACGATAACGGGTCGGAACTTTGGTGTGTTCGACCCCGCTTGGAGCCAAGAAACGCCCACGGTGACCATAGGTGGGCGCCCCTGCACGCATGCCAAGATGACAATCCCAGAAAGGCAGATCACGTGCATCTCTCCACCGGGACAAGGCCACGACGTGGAAGTTATCGTCACCAACGGAAAATTACCGGGCCTCTCGGACACTCAAAAATATTTCTCGTTCGCTCGCCCCCCGCCAGAGTGCCCGAAGCCTCAACTGTCCAACGTGGCCGCGAAAAGCTTCGACGTCAGTTGGCTCCCCCCGGTTGACTACTGGGACGCCATAACGGTCACCGGGTATAGTATTAAAGTAGAAAGGCTTACCCACCCGACGACGGGGGTCTTGGGTGATGTCCACGTAGTTACCGTGGGGAACGTTACGAAGACCACGCTCATTGGACTGTCCAGCGATAGCACATACCGGGTATCTGTCTCCGGACTTACGGAGGACCAGGACGTTACGCCGTGCCAGGCTGAGTACGCAGACAAACACTGCCGTACGTCCGGGGAGAACACAGGTACCCGCACGGGGCGCCAATGGCAGCAGCTCGACTTGTACGGTCGCCGCCCCCCGGTGAAGGGGGCTCTGTTCGGGGTATACTCCCCCTGGAGCGACGTAGTGTGGACCCGCGATGTAGATTTCCGGTTTACCGAATTCGATGCGAATTCTACCCTGATGCCGAAAACGGGGGGGGCGGTTGACAACCGGACAATGCTTGGTCCAACCGGCAACAATCACGGGGAGGGTCACTATGGGATCAACCTAGTCGGGGATGCCAACTTAGAAAACTGCAACTCATCGTTCGCGTGTTGCGACGGGTTCCAGTCGAGCGTTATCGATTACGAGAAAGGCACCCGTAACACAATCGGCTGCACGCTGGTTTGTAGTTCCATTGGGACGGCCAAGATCCCCGAATTTTACGTTGCCAATTTTAGAAACAGAAATGTAACGACCAATTCCTTGGGGGAGGGAATCGTCATTGGAACAGTAGACGAACTTAGCTCCCACAACGCCACAGCAAGGTGCGGGGGGGCGTTGCGGCTGACTCCCTCTTTTGCCCGTAAGTCCGGGGGCGCGTGGTACCCACGTGTCATGAACGTCCGTGAAGGGTTTGATACCACCTTCAAGTTTAGGATTAGCAACCCGAGCATGGCGTGCACTACCATGGACGATGTTTACACAAACTGCCGTTCCCGGGGCGCCGACGGCTTTGCTTTTGTCATTCAAAATTTTGACCCACTTGCCTTGGGAAAGGCCGGCATGGAAATGGGGTACGGTGGCATCATGAATTCGATTGCCGTTGAATTTGACACGTACTACAACTATGAATTTTACGACCCCTTTGAAAACCATGTTAGCGTACATAGTCGTGGTTTTCGGTTTAGAAACAGTGGAAACCATACCTACGAGTTTGGATCGACGACGGCGGTCCCAGACCTTTCCGATGGCGAACATTTTGCCCGTGTGCGGTACACGCCGACGTTTGACGAGGATCTGCTGTTCTCGGCAGACAATGCATTTATTCCAGATGCGCCCCATGTCGTCGAATTTCTAGAGAATGCCGACTGGAAAAGTGGTGGGCAAGGAGATTGGTCCACAGGTATGGGATCTTTGGCCGTCTACGTTGATGACCTTAAGGCTCCTATCTTGACGGTGCCGATGAATTTGGCATCAACTTTAGATCTCCAAAGTGGGCGGTCGTATGTTGGGTTTACAGCGGCGACTGGAGAAAATATGTGGCAAGTGCATGACATCCTGGAATGGGAGTTTACGTCTCTCCGGGAAGACCCGCCGTATATACCTCCGATTATTGTGAACGAAGATGGTGCCCACCAATGCAATATCAAAGGGGACTGTGCCCATTTTTGAGACTTATTTGTTCACTCGCGTGTACATAATTTAATAATTGCTATAACAAGTAAAATACAAACGTTTTCGTTTATATATTTACAAAAAAAGTTTAAATTACCTGTCATGTTGTACTAGGATACTACGCGTAATTTCACAATTATGAATTATTTGTTGAGTAGAAACAAAAAATTATTGGCTGATATCTAATTGATTAAAAAACAAGAAAATTGGCTGTTATTTAAGTAATTAAAGCTAAAGTTTACGTACTATACGAGCAACGAAGTGCGGCCACAGCGCCGTGTCAGCCAACATTTCCTCAAAAATCAGCCAGAGAACGCTCCAAGCATTCGTGAACTTTTTTAGGGTCTCCGACGAGAGTAAGACACCAGCTTTCCAGAAGGTGCGCCAAAATGATGGTGCGGATCCCCTCAACGCTGTTCTCAATATCCGCGTATGGGGATTCGTCGGCTTTGAAGCAGCGGCCCATGTCTTCCCACGCTCTTGACAGTTCCGAGCGTACGAAATGATCGACTTGCAGCAAACGGAGAGTTTTTGAAGCATTAGAAGGATTTGTTGCCCCGGTACCTGCCCTGGTGCCGTACAAAGGCCGGTACCGTGCGTTCAAAAGGTGGTCAAGGACAAAAAGTCTTGCGTCTTCAGAGTTTTCTGGTAAACCGAAACATGGTAAAACGTGGCTCACTGCTTTCGCAAAATTCGCGGAGGCTTCATCCATTGCCTCCGCCTCTGGGACACTGACATTTTTTAAGTTAGGAAAAATTGACAACATTTTAGAGCCGCACAATTGAGCATTGCAAGGTGAAAAAACATTCAGGGAAATGGATACACCCTCCACGACTTCGACCTGATGGAAGACAAAGGCTGGTATGTACAGACTATCGCCAGGTCCCAACTCAACATCCAGAAACGCCATGTCATCGTCGGTATCGTTGCCCTGAAATAACTCTTTGAACTGCGATTTGCGCGCGCGCGGGTGCAAATCTGGAAACACCTTTAAAAGTGACACATGATCCGGACCCCACAATCGAAACGTCTTGCGGCCATACACTTGGCAAAACATGTTGTCCAGCACGTCGTAATGCGCCTTTGTCGTTGTGCCAGGCCCGCCAACCCAGGCACTAATAAATTCTTGCTCACCGTACATTTTGCTTAAGTTTGGATCTACTATTAGATCTTTCCAACCTTTTGCCGCGTCTAATATCGTTTGTCTTTTGCTATCATCGCCACCCATATCTTGCAAAGGGGAGGTGTAATAGTGCCACGGGCCACTCGAGACGTCCTGTCCTTCCATCAACTTCACCATTTCCGTTGGAGAAACGTCCACCAAAGACGTTTCGCCTCGAAGCCCCATATCATCCGGCAAAAGGTGGGCTATGTTGCCTTCGTTGTACATAAACGCCTTGGAGGCGTCGCTCTGTTTCACCTGCACCCGCTCTGCCATGTTATCGACAAGAAAGCTAGGGCTCCACAACTTGGCGCAAGACCGAGCGAAGTTCCGGACTCCAGCAGGGGTGCGCAAACATTTTGAAAATTGCCCACGCGGCATTGAATCCAATACAGGCCGGTCACAAATCAACCGTCCACCACGAAATAAGCTAGATAAACATTGTGGATACTTGTGATTGTTTTGATTGTAAAATAAACTGATATGGTTTTGCTGGGTGTTTACTGCCACATCTAATGCAAAGGCGTGATCAATATGATCTCATTTACAAAATATTAGTCATCACCATTTATTATATAATATATATTATAATAAAATATTTTAGAGAAGAAAGTAGAATAATAAATGTGAATGAGGAGACGGGAGACGGGAGGAGGGCAGGGCAGGGCCTCCTAATTTTCGAGTTTAATGTCACTAATATTACGTAATATATAATAATACTACTACTCAACTGCTACTTCCATTTATTTATCCTTTGCTATCATACGTAGCTGTTAAACTTGTTCAAGGGCCAATCGGTTATATATTACCAGAATCCCCACACATATATACTAAGATGTGGTTTCATTTAAAAACAAAATACTGGCGGTTATTTATGTGGTTTCATTTAAAATTTACTTCCCGTTTTCCCATTAAAAACGTAAGAGACTTCACATGCTGCATTATGATCTCTATGCTGTCTTTAAATTCTTTTGCCAACTTGCTTTCATGTTTGAATGGCACTTGGCCTTAAGGGCGTTCCATTTGCAACCTTTTCTCCTCGTGCATGAAGTGTAGTCCGAAAACCTGGTGCATTTCGGTCCAGGCGACGACCCTTGGCTACTAGCGGTCTTCTTCTATATCTTCTCTCTCTCACACACTCCTAACTTTTAAAGACGAAACCAACCTTCAGCTTTGCATCCACCTTTTAATAAATTATATTTGCATCCTTCAACTTTTACACATTTTTTTGGATAGTCATCATACTTACCACAATTTGGTTTTCTATTTTTCTTTTTAGCTGGTTGCTTTTTAAAAACTTTTTTGACTTTCTTCTTCAACTTTTTCGTAGAGTCGCCACTTGACAAACTAGATACACTTGACTTTGCCTCTGCCTCCCTGATTTTTTTTCCAGTTAAACGAATAATCTCGCTTTCCATGGAGCATCCGCCGGAGGATTTTTCCATTTTCTGAAGACCTTCAAGGGCCTCTTCGAGCGAGTCGGAGCTTTTGGAATCGAACAGGGCATCCTTAACGGCGCTGAACCATTCGACTGGCATACTATTAGAACCGTCTGCTGGAATGCAAACGCCCTTCAACAAATCCATTCTACACCCTTCGTGCTTGACACACACTTTGGCGTCATCAAACTTGGAGCAATCCACATCGTGTTCTTCTTTTCCCTCTTCCTTTTTCTCTGCGTCCTCGTCCACGGGGGCGCTAAATAGCTTCTTCAGCACTTGGAGACTACAGTCTTCCGCACATTCTTCAACCGATTCGAGCACCTTTTTTATCCCCAAAAACTTCTTCGACTCGAATGCATTCTTTATCTTTTTGGCGACTCTACGCAATACAATATCGCGGCGAATACTGCCCTTTTTATTAAGACCCTTACAGTCCTTGTCGGAAAATATATTCCCAGACGCTAGTGCAAGCACCAGCAATGCCACTACGGCGGAAAATAAGACTTTCATCGCTAAGTTTATATACTCTCACGTGTTACGATTTAATATAAATTGAATCCTTCCTTTTTTTAACATCGCAAACAGCCGCGGAAACTTTAGATTTCCCCTTTATTAGGGAACCTTCGATCACTTCTATAATAGAAATGAAAGAAAAAATAACTTCTCTCTTCTTCCTACTATTTTGGATTATTTTATTGTTGTTGTTTGTTTCATCATCATCATCACACCTCCCTTCCCCCTCTTTTTTTTCTTCCTCAAAAAGTTAAAAAATACCTCCTCTCCTTTTTTAGACTATTGATTATTTATACTTAGAACAATCCAATAAAAAAATGAAAAGATTTTAAATTCATCAATAAAAATTATAATATCTAACTTTTCTTTCGTCGTTCACCACCGCCCCGAGACTTCTTTTTCGTCGACACAGTTTTTGAACGTTTTTTATGCCTCAACGCCTTCAATATCCTGGTTCGCCGAAGGGAGACCTTCATTTTTGGAAATATCAGTCGATCTTTTGTGAGTTTTGAGAGCTCTAGAAGTTCTTTATCGTACGCTTCGTCGTAAGCGGCGGAGATTGTGTTCCTTTTGGACGACGGCATTTGCAGCGAACGTCTGATTTTTTTAGAAAGGGCCTTTGCTACTTTTAGCCTGCGCTCGGGATTCGAAAAGGGCTTTCTCATCGGGAATTCGAAAAGGGTTTCGGATTCTTTTATGTATTTCTTAGTGGATGACGCTTTCGCTTCCCGCTCCGTCATTAACGACTGCTTTTTTGCCCACTCGTACACTTTGTCCGAAAGGCTTCTGTTAGCCTCCGCCAGGCCATTTGCGATGGTGCCTGGGTTTGCGATCGTATTGTTTAAGTCTAGCAAAGCTTCACAAACCCCTTTCCCCACAGATTCATATTCAAAAGGGGAATACGCCTTCCTCATCCCCCCTATTAGTATTTGACTAGCAGAAGAAACGTTGCAGCTCGCTTCGAGTGTGTAGGAATGTGTTAAGCCAAACTGCGTGCATGCTACCACCCTTCCCGTTCCACTTTTGTTTGTATCGTTCGTCGTTTTCCCAAGCGATGCTGCTTCTTCTTTGATGCGTTTCCAGTCTTTGATTGCGGCCGCGTCCTGTTTTTTTCTCTCCAACAATGCATGGCTTGCGGTTGCGGTAGCGATACCTGCGCTTGCGAATGCATCATTTTTTTTCTTGCATCTTTTCGAGCCAAAGGAGCACGCATCCAAGTTAAAATGTGGAGATTTCTGGGACAGCAGCTTTGCAAACATGAATTTCAGTGCCTGCTCATTGTGAGCGCTTGGGCCGAAGCCCGAAGCGGCGGTCGTCATAGTATAGCACCCAGGCCGCATTGCGTGACCGTGCATGTCCATGTAAAAACACATTTGTTTCGTTTTCGATCCTAAAAATGTATTTGTAGGTATCGGCGTTGCTTTCGGGCCAGAGCCGTCTACAACGTCGGGCGTCACAGATTTTGGCACTACTAGGAACCGTTTAGACGCTTGATTCATCACTTCCTTCCAAGCATAAATTGTTGGGTGCAAGGACAGAGTTGGGTGCCCGTACATACGATTTAAATTGACACCGTTGCTATCGCATCTATAGTTTCCTCTGTACACACCATCGGGGTTTAGCATAGGGACAACCTTAAACACATATATGTCCCTTAGACGCCTAGCCACGTAGTGGTTTCCTGTAAGAAAACGCAACAAGCCTCTCATACAGTAGCTTGCTTGGTTTTCGCCAGGGTGGACTCGACAACCAATAAATACATACCTCTTTGTCGGGAAGAGGTGGGGTCTTCTATTTGCTCTGATCGGGAAAATATTGGGGATCCACTTTTCCCTTCTATCGTCATTGGCCATCTGATTGACCGAAGAAATAGTCAGCAAATCCACACGATGGCCATCCAAACTATCGACTAAATGTTCTCTGGCATAATAAATATCCTTTGCCTTCAGCGTGCTCGAACATATGTCGTCGATGCGATTTAAACTGTTTTGCAGCTGTGTGTACGAGAACGGGGCGTACGGGCAAAAATAGACCATGCTAAATTCGTGTGGAAACGTAAAACTAAAACGCAAATGAAGGTCGCGCCCTACATACTCGATGTGAATGTCGTCGGGAATAGGCTTCCACCCGTTGATCGGCACGTCCCTTCCTTTCGTCGATAAAAACACAGGGACCATGTTTCTGTTGTATACTGCCAGCATTGGGTTTATGTTCATTATCTCTATTTCTATTTTCAGACCTTTATGACCTCCGAATATCCCAAAAAAATACCACATCCGAAAATCACGTTGGTGCCGTGTGCCCTCGTTGTCACGACTCATCCATACCCTGTAACTGTTCTCGCCACGGTCGCGATTCCTCGAGGCCCGAACGAAATTTCCACTATCTTCGGGACGAAAAAACTCCAAGTCGCCGATCTCAGATTTTACCTGGTTTTGCATGGTACGCAGAGCTAAAGCAGACGGTCCCTGCCTATCTATGCCTGGGCGAAGCTTTCCAAAAAAATTGTTTGGTATACGAACGTTACTGCATGAAAGATTATGATGCCAGGAACATAAAAAAATTCTTCTTTCTATACTATCACAATTGTTAGTTGTCCACGTGGGCGTTCCAAACTAACGTATACGGGGCACTGCTAGACGACACAGCTGCTCTGAAGAAAGAGAAGAAGAAAAAAACGGCGTGATGGTAGTAGACTACTAGGTATTATTACACCGATATAGTATAATACTAGTATAATGTAGTATTAAATAGTATATTATTATATAGAACCGCCGGTGCAAAATTGTTAAAAAACGATTTTCGGTAACGATGCTAGTGCTATGTACCACGCAAGAAGAAAAACAACTGTCTATCTCAGTCAGTGCCTTTAGAGTTTTAAATACAATAATAATATTTTAAATTAAAAATTATAATATTAATTATTATTACGGTACCGGTACCGGCACAGGACAGGCACAGGTATTTAATAATATTTATACCAGGTACAAGTAAGGAACAGGAATGGGTAAAATATAGTATTATACCAGGTATTTAATACCAGGTACGGTACCTGGGATCATCGTGTTTATATTGTATTCCCGTGCTGCGGTAGGTACGTACAGGTACAAAACCGTACATCCTCGTATAATAATAATTCCACCACACCTTGCATACTGATGTTTGATTATAAGAGTATGGCATTATAGGTACCAATCAACCAACCTCCAACGCACGAAGAAAGTGATAGAGACCACTCATCCGAAAAATATATTTATTAATTATGGCCTATTCTTCCGACGCATACGGCTAGCAGTCTTTGGGCGCCTTTGTTTCTTTTTGGATCCTGATCTTTTCCTCCGGGTCTGCCTCGCAGACTTCGGACGCCTGTGAATTGTTTTCGATTTTGAGGATCGAGTATAAGACACCCCAACAACATACGAGGTGCTTTCAGGCTCTTCTGCACTCAACGGAGTATTCTCTTTAACTATCGTTTGGCTAGTTTGAATTTTTGACTTTGGCGATATAATCGAATCATCGTATGACCCCCACGGCTGAATGGTTGCGTCCTCGTGAATCTGTGATCCCTCTGCATTTAAGTCTTTCGGGAGATGTAAGTCCAGCGTCAGTCTGTTCCCAGTGTTGGTAGAAGTAGCTGATGGCGCTTGGATGATGGTCTGTCTAGTTCTTGATGGACGTTCGCGAGCACTTTTTGATGCTTCGCCATCAGAACGTTTTGGGAAGTTTCCAAGTCTGAGGCCACTGTCGCTATTCCTAATCGTGGCTGTCTGCGGTCGAGGTCGGCGGACAATTATTTTTCTTGTTGGGAACGCTGTGGTACTAGATGCGGCAATGCTGCCATGGTGAGAGAAGAGAAAAAGTGTTTTATTCTTCCGTGTTGCTGGGGCAGACAAGGGGCGTTGTCGCCTCCTGACAGTCCCGCTGGGGACATACGCGCCGTTGTTTGTCGTGCCACGGTATGCTCTTCTTTTGGCATTTAGCTGTTTCTTTAAGGTTGCATCTGTCAAAATCGTATTTGGCGACTGTTTTTTCGTATACTTGCTGGGTTTGGGCGTTTGCCCTCGTTTACTAGCGTACGCCTTAGCCGTGGATCTTTCTGGGATCCAATCGTTCGAATTTGCGCTATTCGCTAATGGGTTTAAAGCTTTATGATGGGATTTTACTGCCTTTGCAGACGACCTAGGGATTCTATACATATTCCGTTTTCTTGCCATGTCAACTTGCTCAATGTTTATCGATCCAAAACCCACACGTAGTCTACTGACAGTATACTTTGGCGCCCTAAGGCTTTTCGAGTTATGGTAAGCTGGAGAGAGTTGAGGAATCCTCCACTGACCCCATGTCGTCCCGCTTCTAAAATCCCTTCTATTGTTCATGTGCCCCGTCGCGTCCAACAATTCCCTTGCTTTTTACTTCACAATCTCTTTTCGAACGCAAAAAACATTTGCCAACACTTGAAATTTGAAGCAATGATTTGGTGTCATAGTCACCAAGTTAAGAATATTAATACAACAATCAAGTAAAACAAAACAAAAACGACAAAATACCGTAGGAGCAGAGGAGTACCGTACCACCAAGTAGAAGAAGGAGTAGATAATTATTGTACATTATTTTATACCATCTCATTTTTTACTTATTTTTATCTATCCTTTTTTCATATTCCTCCTCCGGTGCTACTGGGTGTACTTGAAAAGTTAACACAAAGTCACTGCAAGGGTCAGCCTCGTTCCTGATGCTCTCTCCCTGTTGATGTTTATCCGTTTTTTTGCTCTACTTGTTGGTGCCTTTTGCCTTGTTTGATACTACGTAACGTAGTAAGTAGTAATACGGTAATAAAAGGAATTGATGAGAAGCTCACCTTATTATCTATCAAACCCTACCGTAGTGTACGTAGTTATTATACCTGTAGAATGGTTCCGGTATGGTACCGTACCGGAGCTGTCTTCTGTCGTCGTCCTCGTCGTCGCCGTCGTCGTCGTTCTTCGTTCTTTTTTTTTCAGCGGTTATAACTATTCGACTGATTTAAACTTGACTGAAAACCAGTATGGGAAAACCCACTTGTCCAAACTTACCGGAAGTCAACAAACTTCACATGTTACGAAACCACTGTACGTATTCAGATAAGCGTTTCGATCTTCCGCATTTTCAAACCCACACGCACCATACCAATCTGTGACCGCAAGAGCAAGCAACAAGTATGGGGCAAAAAATTCCTATTCCAGACGATAAGATGCAAAAGCAGATTGATTTGTTGAAAATGGAAAAAAAAGACATTGCCAAGCTATGGAAGGCTTTCAAAAGCTACGACAAGGACAAAAGTGGTGCAATTGACATCGATGAGTTTTACAAGATGCTTGGGGAAAAAAGATCTCTGTTCGGAGATACTATATTTGAGTTGATAGACATAGATAACAACGCTCAGCTGGACTTTTCAGAATTTATGACAGTCGTATCAACGTACTGTATGTTCGGCAGAGTGGATATAAGAAAATTCTGTTTTTACATTTTTGATAAAGACAAAAATGGATATATAGAAGCCGACGAGCTGGCAGCGCTGATCGATTTGCTGCACGATAATATGCTCAGTGGAAACGCAAAGTCCGCGATGGAAAAGTTCGATAAAAACGGAGATGGAAAGATCGATTTCGGAGAGTTCACTACTATGGACCAGGAATTTCCAATGTTGCTCTTTCCAGCCTATCGTTTGCAAACGAAGATGATGGATGCGACGCTTTCGTCAAAATGGTGGATCGGGAAGCAGAGAGACCTGGACGACGAACGCTTAGGAGAGATAAAGAAAATAGAAGACGCAAAGCAGAAAGAAATCGAACGCAAGCAAAAGCTAAGAGACAAAGAAGTGAAGCGGAGAATGGGTGCTTTGCAGTATTGGATTTGTTTTTGGAAGCGGGCTACGTTTGCCGCACGAATTGCAGCGAAGGAAGCAAAGCGCTTGGCAAAGTTAAAGGAGAAGGAGGACGAAAAGAATCGCCGGCTTGCGTCGGCGCGGAAGGCCAGGGAAAAAGAAAAGGCAAAGAAGAAGAAGAAGAAGCCCAAGGAAGAGAAGAAGAAGCGATCCACAGGCGATGAAAGGAAAAACAGGCGGGAAAGCAGACGATCCCACAAGGGGAAAAGTTTTAGGTAAAGGACGGTGGTGCCCTCTACGA
This sequence comes from Stramenopiles sp. TOSAG23-3, assembly GCA_900128585.1. Lineage (NCBI taxonomy): Eukaryota > Stramenopiles sp. TOSAG23-3. Next base: position 13,056 of record LT642184.1, on the reverse strand, counting down.
ATTATGAACGGAGATTGTCTGTTCTAACTTCTTAAACTAGTATCAATACGCATTCTTATTTTATGGGGGGATCTTGCATACATAATATATCTCTTCTTCAAATTCTTAAACATTTCATAAATTTAAAGTTTAACACCGTTAAACCTGGCGAGGGTCCTAAATTGCTAGTTCGTTGGCGCTGCGCTTGGGGACTTTAATATACAAATCGCTGGGTGGAACGTCTCGTTTGTGTACGCCAGGAATTACCTCGCCTTCTTCGCACCATGGCTCTATCATCGCGTACAAACGTTTTTCAACTTCTTCCCCCCCCTCATCTACAGTGAACGTCAGTTGCTTACATTCCAGGATGCTGATTTCAAAAAACTTCTTCGGTGCTTCGTTTGTGCCCATTTCATTCAAGCCAAAAATGTAAGTTCCAAAAAAGTAATCGTGTTTCAAAAACGCCGGGGGCACCTCCTGTGCAAGGCCGGCGTCGTTCTTCGATAAGCCCACCAACAGAGAGTCCGGGTATGCTTTTTCTGGCACAGCGCCGAGTTGTGGAAGCCATATATTATTTACAAACTCCATAGTTTCGCCACCTTTGAACGTAAAATTGCTTGCGTAAACTTGCTCGCTGGGAGCAGAGTCGCGCCTGGCGGCAATCCTGGGCTGTAATACAGAATCGTCATACTCTATGCACGTCGGGTCCTTATACATCCCAATTGCCCAGCTGTGCGGGTTGCAAAGCTCAAAACGACGGTGGCAATTCCATTCCCCTTTGTCAACACAGACGTAATACCCACCGTAGCGACCCGGGCAGCTCAAGTAACCGTCTCCAAACCCTGTTTCGGTCTCTGTGACGACCAACTTGTCCGCAATAGAGCAACCCGAAAGTGACGAAAAATATGCAAAGACGCCGAGCAACGACGATAGCCACATCAGACAAATCATTAATATTTTACACCTTTGTTTTCCATGTTCTCTGCAGTCTTTTTTTCGGCGATCGCACCTTCGTTTGCACCTAGTAAATGCGGAGGCGCGGCGCCTCTTCTTTTTTTTCTTCGCCGGGGTCTTTGCTGGTTTTCCAGCGAAAGCTGCAAGGGACTTCGCGGCAGACTTTTTTTTGAACGTGTCGCTTCTAACAATTCCCTTCGGTGGCTTCAAAGGTGCCACCTTGGTCTGTTTCGGGTTCTGTTTACTGGGAGAGGTCGATGTAGGAGGTTTCGATAATGAAGTGGCGCCCGCTTCTCCGTTTTTTTTAAGTTTAAAGGCGCCCTGTTTCAACAGTTTTGAAGACATTGTGTACGCGTGGGCTTACGTCGGTGCTCCCCAAGTGTCTGTTCTAAAAACACTCCGGCTGGCTGCTATGTACATATACGCAGCGGGAATCTGCTATCACACGATCCTGCTTGTCGAGAAATGCACCGCGTTAGAATCCGAATCGGCAATAGTGGAAAAGAAATGTTGTGGGGAGTTGATGTCCCACACGTGAAAAAATACGTTACTACCGGCAACAAGAACGAAACAAAAAAAGCACAAAAAAAAAATGACAAAAAAAATGACAAATAATAATAATAATAATAAATAAAAAAAATTAATAATAATAATAATAATAATAAATAATAATCACAACACATTCTTTTACTACTGGCAGCATCCGTCCTGCTCTGTGCGTGCTGTGCTCTAACTCCTAAACGTTTGATCTATAAATAATAATAAATAACACCTAATTATATTATTAATTATACCAAGTACTACTACTGCACAGGAGGTTGTACTACAAAGTGGTCCCGCCCCTTTTCTTCTTACTTCTTACGAAATATAGGCTGTATTTCGAAACTCCTTTTCTTCTGTTTTTGCTAAGGTATACCAATATTAATAATAAACATTTCATACACTTATACTATAATATATAATAACTTACAATATATATTATATATTAATTTACCTTAAATAATAATATACCTGCTGTGCTATTATTATTCCTCCCATCACCACCGCCCCAACCAATCACCTTCTGCTTTCTTCTTCTCTTCTTTTCTCTCATCATCATTTTTTGTTTTTTTGTTTTTGTTTTTTTTTGTTGTTCTTCTTCTTCTTCTTTGTTCTTTTTTTTGTTATTATTCAAATGTAGTATATGTTGTATATTGTATATATGTATATGGATAGAAAGATGAAAAAAGATTGATGAAGTGGACAGGTGGATTGATACGCACATGGAGAAATAGTGTGTACGAGGGCGAGAGTGAGATCGAGTTCGTGCGGGGGCGAATAGGGAATGCTTTGGAGTCGATCATTGTTTATACGTACTAATTTAATAAAATTGAACCGCAAGGGACGTCACCCTATTGTTGGATCACGCCCTGAGCGCTCTGCACTTTCCGCGTCAAGACTACCCCGAGGGCTTTGCGGCGTGAGGGCCCGTCGAAGCATGGCGACTATAGCAAAATGCGTGCTGGAGGAAGAAGAGAAGTATGCCGGTAGTGTAGCAAATGGCAAGCCTAGCAGGGTAATACTCCCACCACAGGTAACCGTGGACCAGTTCGTCTCGAACAATATGCCTTGGGAAATAGAGCCGACCCCTCACCTGTCGTCGTGCGACGTTCGCGACGGGTTCGAGTTGAGCATTGCGCCGATGATGAAAGTGACCGACTATCACTACCATTTTTTGATGCGGCAGTTCACGCGTCGCACTCGGCTGTACACTGAAATGATCGTGGACGACACGATATTGTACCAGCTGCAGAACTTGAGGCAGTTTTTGGGGTACAATAGAAGCACGCACCCGTTGACCGTGCAGTTGGGCGGCAACGACCCGGGCAAGCTTGCGAAGGTGGCAGCGATTTGCGAGGAGTGGGGGTTTGAAGAGATTGACTTGAACGTGGGGTGCCCGAGCAGTCGCGTGTCTGGCAGATGCTTCGGTGCTCGGCTGATGCTCCACCCAGAGGTCGTGCGAGACTGCTGCGCTGCGATGCGGGCGGCGGTGCGCATCCCCGTCACGGTCAAATGTCGTTTGGGAGCAGACGACGTGGACACCTACGAGGATTTGGCCAATTTTATAAATGTCGTTAACGACTCAGGGGTGAAACATTACATTATCCACGCGCGCAAGTGCATCTTGGACGGTCTCTCAACCCACGAGAACCGGACCATTCCGCCGTTGATGTACGACCGGGTGTATAGAATCGCGGAAGATTTCCCCGAGAATGACTTTTCAATCAACGGTGGGATTTTGACCCTGGCGGACGCGTTGGGGCACAGGGTGCCCCTGGCGGCGGACGCGGCGGGCGGCGCTTGGGGCGTGGGTGACAGGAAAACGAAGCTTCGGGGAGTTATGATTGGGAGAGGGGCTTGGCACAACCCTTGGGCATTTGCAGATGCCGACCGGGTGATTTATGGGGGCAAGAACCCTGGGCTGTCCCGGAGGCAAGCGATCGAGAACTACCTCGAGTATGGGGAGCACTACATTACGCACGTTGCCCCGGCGTCAGAGAAAAACCCCACCCAGCGGCTCCTGAGACCGCTGACTTATCTGTTCACGGGCGTGCCTGGTGGTAAACAATGGCGGCACCGTTTGAACCAATCGTCCAACATAAAGAAGTTGGGAGAGTTCCGGTTAATTGTAGAAGACGCTCTCCAGCTGATCCCGGACAAAGTGCTGGACGAAACGTTTCCGGTAGTGTAGAGGGGGGGTCCGTGTGCTCGTGCACTTTTATGTAAAATTCTTAATGTACATATACGATTTTTTAAAAATGTCATTAATAAACATTACATACCAACTTTTAAATTACTACGTGAAAAGGGGCGAGAGTCCGAAAAGGAGCTGCACCACCCCCCCGCGTCGTCCGACCTTGTTTCGGCGCAATGGGCTTACTCTTCGCTCTCCTTCGCCTTTGCAAACTTCGGAAGTCCAAACTTTTTGTAATCGAGCAACATAGTGTTCAAATCCGCCCTCGTGTCTTCCTCTACGGCCACTATTCTGGTGGCAATGAAGCCCCCGATACCCATAGCTAATACGTGTTCCCAGGGGTGTCGCATCAGCGGAAGGCGGCGGACAGTGTTCGAGTATAGTTGCACGCCAAGCCCACACACGGCACCAGTAAAAAATCCCATCCTTGTTGTCTTGTACGAATCCGTTTTCTTCTTGAACAAACGACTTCCTCGTGTCTTTTGTTTGAGTTTACAATAAGATCAATGCACTCATTTCGAAACAACCTAAACAATTGTACATAAATTGTAAAACTTATTGCTCAGTTAATCCATCAATGCTTCTTCTTCTTTTTGTTTATTCAATATACAATAATAATATTTTATTATTATTATATTATTATATCATCCATCCTCCCCGCCGCCGCCACCCCGCAATAATAGACTAGTACTAATAATAATAGAATAGAATAGTAGAAGGGAAATAATAAAATACAGTTAGTTTGCTCCTATGGTACCTCCTCCTTTTCATTTCATATTGTATTATGAAGGAAGTGTTAGTTATTTAATACTGTAATTAAATATTTAAGAAGAAAGAAAAGAAAGAAAGGAGAAGAAAAAAAATAAAAATAATTCGTTCTTGATGCTGTGTTACTGTGTATCTGTTAACGCATTTTCCTGAAGAAGAAAAATCACTTTTTGTCTTCTCCGTCCGTCCGTCCGTCCATTCCATTTTTAATTTATTTGATGCTGTGTAATTGTATATTACTATATACCATAGGTATAGGATGGCATCGAATGAAAAACAAGGTTTTATTTATATACTTCATAAACAATAAGTATACATAACAGTATTTCTCACTATATATTATATATTTAATAAATCAATTGTACATTCTAGAATGATATATTTCATATTAATTATAATGTTTCATTGTATAATACAATCGTATTCTTTATATAGCCATATAAAATTGGCAGGCCTTTTCGAAAAACTTTCTTCTTCTTTTTTTCTTCTTCTCTTCTTCTTTTTTTCATCATTTTCATTTTCATTTTTTCTTCTTCTTCTTTTTTCATTTTGTTCATTTCTTCGTTCATTTCTTTCTTTCTTCTTTTGTTGTTGTTTTTTCAAAATAGAAGGACATAGCATCTAAATATTTATTATTTTTTATTATATTTATTATTTTTTAATAACTTTTTGGAAATGATGATGCTATGATGATGTTATTTCTTTACCAACCATCTTCTTCTCTCTCATTCAATTTCTTTCATCTTCTTCATTCCCTACCCGTAGTGTACATTATAGTCGTCTAGTTAGTTGGAGGAGATTATTATTTATTTATTAATTATTATTATAATTTAAATACACATAGCATAAAGATTGATATTCTTTTTTCTTTCTTTTTTGATTTGATTTGATTATTTATTATTATTATTCATCACATTCATCTATTATTATATATAGTTTTTTAGTTTATTATCGATTATTATTTGATGTGAACAAACTAAGTTAAGAAAGGATTAAAACAATGATTCAAAAAGATTCCTTCCAACTATTACATGCACTGAACAGGTCAAAACTATACAGTAAAATTCAAGGAACGATTTTGTGTTGTCTTACCAATCAGGAGAACGTTTGCTTTCTTCTTTTAAATACAGCTACCTGAATAACTGACAATCTACCATGTCGCAGCCTCCGCGCGCAGAGGGCGAGAAAGCCAAAGACCGGTGGGCTGACCTGCCCCAGGTAGACGTTGAAAAGATGGACTACGAGTACGTCGGAAAATGCGAGGATGCGAAGGAGCTTCTCGACATCTACACCGTGCTTACAAGTGGGAAAGAAGGCCGCTACTTTGACCTTGAAAAGTACACGGAGGAGCGAATGCTAAAGTTTATGGCCCCGAAGGAGCGGAAGCTGTGGCTCGCGCGGACGACGGAGCCGTCCCAGGAGGAGAAGGCCGAGGCCGCGCTGGACTTGTCCGACTGGGCAGAGTCGATCGGAAACACGGACAAGGCGCTCCGCGGGAACGGTGACGAAGTCCGCCAGGAAATGAAGTCCGAGCGAAAGGAAGCGGAGAGTGTCTACGCGGGCGAGAACATATTCGGGGACGAGGACGACGAGGACAGGGCCGTCATTATCCCGAAAAGCGCGTCCCACATCCCCCCGCCCCGCAACCAGGTCGGGGCAGGGGGTGCTACCGCGGCCGAGGCGCCAGCGCCGGCGTCCGACAGCGACGACGACGAGGAGATGGACGAGGAGACCCGAAAGCGCCGGGCGGAGCAGAAGAAGCTGCGGTACAGCTACGACTACTTCAAGGAATGGGACAAGTTCGACGTCGACGGGGAAATGGACAAGCTCGACGAGGCGGAGAAGGCGGAGGAGCAGAAACGACGCGATCGCGCGAAGAAGGCCAAGATCGCGGAGAAGGAGCGGAAAGAGCGGATGGAGCGCGATCTGAAGAAGCTAGGGCTGCGTTCCGACATGCTCGAGGCCATGAGCACGACGAAGCGCACTGTCGTGGCGGAGAAGGAGAAGCAGAAGGGCAACGAGTGCTTTCGCTCGAAGGAGTTCGACGAAGCGTTCATGTACTACTCGAGGAGCCTGTTCTTCGACAGCGCGAACCACATAGTGTATGCGAACCGTGCGATGACGTGCTTGCGCTTGAAAAAGTACGAGCAGGCGGAGAACGACTGCACGAAGGCGCTGGAGATCGACGGCGCGTACGTGAAGGCCCTGTCCCGGCGGGGGATGGCGCGGCACAAGCGCGGAAAGTACTATGAGGCCGTCCAGGACTTTTCCGCCGCGCTGGAGCGCGAGCCGGAGAACAAGGAGCTGAAGAAGCTCAAGGCCAGCTCGCAGAAAATGCACGAGGAGGTCGGCGGGATCGTTACTGGTGGGAAGAACGCCCCGAGCGCATCGGGGGCGTCGGCAAGGAAGAAAATGTCCCGCATTTCGATCGAAGAGGTGGAGGACGAGGAGGAGGACGAGGAGGACGAGGGCACCGAGCCGTTCGATGCCTCGCTCGACTTTGTCCAAGCAGCGTCTTTTGCGGGCCGAAAGCCTGGGTTCGTCTTCAAGGCGGGGTCGGAGGGGCTCGGCTACTACCGCGACGGGGCCCGTAAGAAGCAGGCTTCGACCAGAATTCAGATCGTTGAGACAGACGAGGATGAGGACGAGGACGAGGACGAGGAGGAGGAGAAGAAGTCCACGACCTCGTCGTCTGCGTCGCCAAAGTCCGTCGCCAGCGACGGCTACGTTCACCTGAAATCCCCCACGTCGAAGGACTCGAGCCTGTCCTCAGAGGAGCGCGAAAAGGCGGGCCTAGAAGCGAAAGCGGCGGGCGGGACCGCGTTCAAGCGCGGGGACCTGGACGACGCCTACCGCATGTTCTCACGGGCCATTGATCTGTTCCCGAGCGGGCACGAAGAGACGGCGAAGTGTCTGAACAACCGTGCCCTGGTGAACATGCGAATGGGGAAGCACCAGGACGTGGTGCGCGACTGCACGATGGTGCTCGACGTTGCGCCGGAGAACATCAAGGCGCTGCTCCGGCGGGGGGCGGCCCGCGAGGAGACCGGAGCGTTTCAAGGGGCCCTGGACGACATGTGCACGGTCATGAAAATTGACCCCTCCCGGGAGATCGTGTCGAAGGCAATTTCAAGGCTCTTGGTGAAAATCCAGGAGGCCCCGGCCCCGTCCGCGGAGGAGGTGGCGGAGAAGAAGCGGAAGGAGGCCTCTGAGAAGGCAGAGAAGAAGCGCGCGAAGGCCGCAGCGGCAGAGAAGAAGCGAAAGGAGAAGTTTGCCGCCAAGAAGGCGGAGGAGGAGGATCGCGCCGCGAAGAAGAAAGAGAAGGCCGTAGCGAAGGCGCGCGCCAAGGCCGAGAAGGAGAAGGCCGAGAAGGAGAAGGCCGAGAAGGAGCGGGCCGCGAAAGCGAAGGCGAAGGCCGCGGCGGAGAAAGCAACGGCGGCGAAGAAGGCGCTCCCAAAGCTCGACGCGTCCAAGTCTGCCCTGAACTACAAGGACGAGGGCAATGCGCACTTCAAAGCGGGCAAGTTCCACGACGCGGTGGTCTCCTACAGCATGGCGCTCCGCGTCGACGCGGAGTGCTTGCCGGCCATTTCCAATCGCGCCATCAGCAAGCTGAAGCTGAAGGACTTTTCCGGAGCAGTGGAAGACTGCACCAAGGGCCTGGCCACCGTGGAGAAGCAGAACGGCGAAGCGAAGGAGGCCGGGGCGAAGAACCGCCCGACGCAGGTCAAGCTTCTCTACCGCCGGTCGCTAGGGAACAAGGGCCTCGGAAAGTACGAGGCGGCAACGGCGGACGTCAAGGCCATCATAGCGATCGAGCCGGCGAACGCGAGTGCGCTGACAGAGCAGAAGCTCCTCCAGAAGCTCCTTGCGCCGCCCCAGAACCCCGACACGATGTCCCGGATAAAGCGGATGGAGCAGGCAAACCAGTTGGCCGAAAAGGCGGCCCAGAAGCTCGTCGGCAAGTTTATGGTCCCGACGAATCCCCCCAAGTCGTTCATAGAGTTCGAGCGCGTGCGCAAAGAGCTCCAGTTTGACTTGGCCAAATTTTCCGAGTACCTGCTGCTGATCAAGCCCAAGTCCTTGAAGACGATCTTGAAAACGTCCATCACGGAGGAGATCTTGAGCACCACGATAAAGGCTCTTGCCAGCCACTTTATCCCGAACAAGGCGGAGAAGGCGCTGTCGTTTCTGAAGTATTTCAGCAAAGTGCCCCGGTTCGACACGACCCGTATGTTCTTGGGGGACGACGAGAAGCAGATGGTGAAATCCATCTTTGCCCACCTTGCCAGCGCCGGGCTGAAACCGGAAACTGTCAAGTCCGTACGAAAAGCGTGGAAATGTTAGAGAGTGGAGAGGTCTGTCTTGGGAGCAGCGAGCGTTTTTGTTTTGTCCGTGTACACCCGGTGCGTGCAGTATTTTACGATAACAACAGAGGTATATGTGCCGTACGAATACGAAAATGCTTCTAAACTCTACGAACGAGCTTACACAGTGAGTCTATCTAAAGGTCGTCTAAATATAACTTTGTTTAGATTAATTTCTTTTTAAACATGTTTCCAGACAGGCATATGTTACTATTTCCTTCAGCAAATGTTGCATGTGGACACACCGTCCGCATTCCCCTGATCGATCGCGCTGAGCCTCTTCTCCACCAGATCGACCAGGTACTTCCTGGACGATTCGTACTTTTCTCGGACCATGGTCCGCTCCCCGTCCGTCAACTCATTAAAGTCGTACTCGTGGACCAGCTTGTTCCGCATCGTCGCAATCCATCGCACGTCTCGGACGAGCCTGGCCCTCAGCTTTGCGGGGGGCACCATGTTTAATTTTCCGTGCAGGCCGGTCGGCAGCTTCTCGTTGCGCGCTGGCCCGTCGGGTTCAGTGTCTATCAGCTTTGCCAGCAAAAATTCCAGCTCCTTGGAAGCCTTAATGACGAGTTCGAACTCGTTCTTCACAGAGGACAAGTCAAACGTTTCTCGGCCGACTACCAAAATCACAAGAAAGGTAAAAAAATTGTACACCGCAGCGTACACCTTCGCGCAGCACCGCCTTAGTACTTTCGGGTTCAAAGGATCGTCGGTACGCGATTGTGGCGCGGGCTTCTTCTTTTCCCGCGCCCGTCTAGGTCTTGGTGTTTTGTAAATGTTCCTTTCCTTGGCACCACTGCTTCCCGAAGCACGGGAACCCCGACTCCTTGACCTGCGCCGCCGCGCAACACTGGCGCCGACCGTGGATCCTTGCGGGGCCATTTTTGTTCTACTGTGTGTGTAAGCAATGCCGTTTCTCTTTCGATCGTGTGCTACTCACTCGCTGCAATGGAATGGTGCGCCCCCCTCTTCGTCCAGGGATGGAAGGAATTTTGTTGATTGCATCTTCTTGTCGTGGTCTTGTTCTGTTGATTGAGATGATTAATTGAATTCTTACCGCTGCCCCCACCACCATCATCATCAACAATAATAATATTAATTAAAAATGGTGGTGCTAGCTGTTGTCCTGTTGTTGTGGGAACCCCCTTTTTTTTTTTATTTTGAATTTTTTTTTTTATAATAATAATAATAATAATATTTTTTTCATTTGGTTTTTGGTGTACACTGTGGTATGCTACTTAAATATTGTACTGTGCACTAATCGTGCAAAGTACAATAGGACGATGCCCCACCCCCCCCCACCGCCGCCCCCTTGTGTTTTTATTGTCGGTGCTGTTTAGCTGTTCGGTAATAATGTACCAAAACCCGAAAAGTAGTAACGGCTGATGATCGAACTAAATAAAGACTACGGCACATACGTACTGTTCGTAGACGAGGACGATGCAATGGGTTCCTCTTCCTCGTCAACTGCTGCGACGGGTTCGTCTTCGTCTTCAACAGCACCCGGTACTTCTTCGTCCTCGACAGCACCCAGTACTTCTTCGTCCTCGATTGCACTCGGTTCATCTTCGTCCTCGATTGCACCCGGTTTAACTTCGTCCTCCACTGCAACTGGTGCATCTTCGTCCTCCATTGCATCTGGTTCTTCCTCATTTCCTGCTGACATTAAATCGGCAAGGGCCATGTTTGAGCTGATAAGTTCCCCCGTCGTGGCCTTCTTCTCCATCTTGTTCATGGCTTCCGCTGGAAGAAGGACCTGTTTCAGCGCTTTTAGCTTCTTTTTCCTCGCCAAAGCTCGCTGGCGCTCTTTTCGAACGACGTACTGCCGCCAAAAGTACTGAATGAAAACCAAGTTGTCCATGCGCCGGGAAAAGTAACGCCTGAATTCCAGCTGGATTCGTAACGCACACTCTGCCGGGTCCTCGGGCCACCAGGCATTGTTCGACGGGGCCGGGCCGTCTACATTGATCCAATCGTCATGGTTTCGCCGGATGAGTTTCTCCCCTAACGCCTCAACCATCTTTCCATCTTTCCACACCCCCTCTATGACCCGGTCCATCCGCCCGCACTGGACCCTCTCTGTCCCCTTCCCATTGAAAAATCCCTGGTCGAACTCTCCAGAAAACAGGCTGCGGCCTCCCGGGAAATAGAACGTTCCCTCCCCGTGGGGAACCCCGTTCTCGATCGTCCCTTTGTACTCTACCTCCCCGCTCTTTCGGTATATCAATCCCTCTAATATCTGGTCAAACTCAAAGTAACCCTCGTAGTGCGGGCTCCCGTTCGAGTAAAAGACCGTCCCTTGCCCGTACTTTTCCGCCTGGCGGTATTCTCCAATGTAAACGTTCACCCCGTTCCGGTTGTACATGGTCCCTTTCCCGTGGGGGTTCGGCAAACGACCGTCCCGTGCGTGAAGCTCCCCGCAATACCGTTCCCCCGTCTCGTGGTACATGCGTTCGCCTGAAAATGTGTACGCATGAGGGCCCCGTTTCACGTGACCAAACTTCCGAAAGCTTTCTTTGCGCCTTGACGTTTCCCGCCTATCTTTCTGAATTGCGCGGCCGCGCCACTGTTTCCACGAGTACGGTTCGGAGAGCGGCATAATTCGGGATGGGGGGATTACGAGAACGCCGTTTCTTCTTCTCCTCCTTCCGGTTCTTGGCCTTGCGTATATTGCGCGTCTTGAAGAAGATGTTGTTAAAGAAAGAATTAATGATGTGGTTTCCAACTCTTAGTATAGTTGGGTTATATTTTTTTTAGATTATTATTATTTTTTGTTGTTACACCACTGTATTATTATTACCTGGTACAACACTCTATAATTCCTACCGTACTGCGAACGTACACGTTGGCTGCTTTACTGCTGTACTGCCATACTAATTATTATATTATTATTTTTTTTTAGTACAGCAGTATAGTATAATAAATATTTATTATAATAAAAAAATTATTGCGCGAAAAAAAGAAAGAAGAAGAAGAAGAAAAAAAAAAAAAGAGAAGAAAGAAGAAAGAAGAAGAAAAAAAAGAAAGAAGAAGAAAAAAAAGAGAAGAAGAAAACAGATTATTCATAGGGGGTATATTTGTATACTCAAAACACTACATATATTATACAATGGTGCGTATATATTAATATATTCCTATAACGTCTCTTAAAGACAGACACATTCTCCTTCTTCTTAATTTTCACAAGAAACTCTGAAACTCTGAAACTCTGAAACTCTGAAACTCTGACTACTAGTTGCTATGTACAGCTAGTGAATTTTGAAAAAGAAGGAAGGAATCATTCCTAGAAAAAGATAGAATAGAAATACAGTAGCACAAGAAAATAAAAGATAGAATAGAAATGTAGCACAAGAAAATAAAAGATAGAATAGAAATAGCACAAGAAAATAAAAGATAGAATAGAAATGTAGCACAAGAAAATAAAAGATAGAATAGAAATAGCATAAGAAAATAAAAAAAAATATATAAAATAAAAGATAGAATAGAAATAGCATAAGAAAATAAAAAAATGGAGAAGTGGGGCATCGATCCCCATGCCTCCCGCCTGGAATATTGATTAATGTGTTCATGTTAGATATTGTCCTCAGCGTGCGTGTCCTTGTTTCTTCTTAAACTTACATGCAAAGCGGGCGCTCTACCATCTGAGCTACATCCCCTAATGCTATGTGTATATTTACAATATTAACTATATATATTATATTATTTAAAATACCCAACATCCCCTAATGCTATGTCCTTCTATCATATTAAAACTAAAAAAAAACTTTAAATTAAACTGCGGTTATGGTTAGGGTTAGGGCGAATCTGAACGTTAATTCTAATAGAAATAGAATTGAAATGGAATGGAATAGGAATTGAATTTTATTACTACTGGTATAGTATAGACCTACGTATATAATATAATAGTGGAGAAGGAAGGGAAGAAAGGATACAATCATTTTTACTTAGAAAGACTAATAAATTCCTATTATTTTAGATATTTAAAAGAAGAGGATTTTGTAAATACACATTATGATCCCTTTAAAACCTAATAACCTACCTTTACTTGTCCATTATAGGAAGACTGGAAAGAATACTAATACATATATATAAATAATTAAAATTCTCTTTCGACTCTTTCTTTCTTTCTTTCGACTCTTTCTTTCTTTCTTTCTTTCTTTCTTTTTTTCGACTCTTTCTTTTCTTTCTTTCTTTCTTTCTTTCTTTCTTTCTTTCTTTCTTTCTTTCTTTCTTTCTTTCTTTCTTTCTTTC
>LT642183.1:11480-40277 GCA_900128585.1 Stramenopiles sp. TOSAG23-3 | reverse complement strand
TTGTTAAAATATCACAACAATCTTATTGTATGGTATTTGGTGTATTAAAAAGCTGTTTTTTGTCTTCTGTTGTTTATTGAATTATTCATGCTACGCTCCTCGTATTAAAAAAAAAAAAAGAGCTCGGCAGGAAGAGGCAAGGCAAGCGTTAAAAACAAATTATTTCGTATTATCATAAATATTCCTGTGCTATTCAATGTATAAAAAAATACATCATTAATTAATTAAAAAAAACACAAGAATAATTATCCTTTATAGTGTATACTGTGATGCTGTTAAATAGATTATAACTGATGAAAACGATGGAAAACGATGGAAAACCGTCGATCGACAAAAAAAAAAGCGAAAAAATTTGTAGTAGTAGTCTAATGTTGTAAATAGTATTCTAATTAATGTTGATAGGTAAAGTATTTCACAATTTTATTTTCTTCCGTCTGCTTGCTCATTGCCCATTCGGTAACAGCCAATTTTTTGTGTTAAAAAAAGTATTAAATGCCATTTGTTTCATTGTGCGCGTATCAATTAAAAGTCTATGGTCTTCAGTTTCCTAATTTCAATTAAAATGTTAACCAATAACTTCCCCACGATGTTTGCGAAATTTCTTCAATCCTTCTAGAACACCGGAGACTCCAACGCCGTCCACAACGATAGTAAACGGGGCAGTCGACGCATCGCAATTGTCGTTTCTGTGCGTAACAATGTCTTTCAACGAATCCTTTGCATTTCCGACCGCCAAAAATGGCATGTTTGTGTCCACGATCATAGGTGCATCCCCCAGGGTGTCGCCGGCGGCAAGGCAATCGCATTCTTCAAAACCAAGGGCGTCTGCAATGTACCTTGCAGCACGGCCTTTTCCTGCAACCATTGGCACCGCGTTAATAATGTGAGGGACTGGGGCTTCTCCCCATGCCGGGTACGTGCTGAGCATTACTACCTTTTCCTCACCGTTGAGCTCTTCCTCCAATTCTTCCACGATTACAGCACACCTGCCCAGGACCCCATCCCCCCCCTTTATGGTTACTGCATACCTTGCTTCGCCGACATCATTGAGTGCATTGCCTACATCGTTCAGGTTCAGGATACAGTGCTCATCCACCGCGTCCAGCGCCTGCTTCACAGCATTGCCTACCGCACTGTCCCACCAAGCCTGTCGAATCACGCTCGCCCATTTCGGGTCAATTGAAAATGAAACGTCCGCGTCCTTGTGCCCGTGGCTACTCCCTCCACTTGCAGTTTCAGCACCTAGCTTGGATGACGCCCACCTTATCTCAACGCCCTCGCCTGTAATTAGGATGTCCGGTGTTTCAAAATTTTCAAAATCTTTAGGCAGAGCTTCGTACATTCGAATGCATCGTGCCGTGTTGTAAACAAGCACGGAGCCCCTCGGTCTTTCAACGCGGTCCCAGTATTCATGGAACGCTGCCAAGTCTGCCCTTACTTGTTCCGAAGGAAACTTGTAGTCTACCCACGTACCGTCCAAATCTGTAAATAATATTATGGGCTGTGGCCGCGACGCCTTTCCCCCCTTCCCCTTCGTTAGGAATATCCCCCCACCGACTGCCACAACCGCCAGCGAAACATACCGATGCCTTGCAAACCGAACCATGGACAAAAACGTACTCTTGACAAAGAACGGACGGATACACCTACTAAAGTTACTTAGATTCTCTTTATGAAATTTCAATTCAGCTTCAAACAATCCTAGATTTGTTAAGCTGATATACATCCTGCATTTTTGCACTTTTTGCCATGATGATCTATTTATTTTATTTGGTGGTGGACCCTAACCCTAACTACACAATACAATAATAACCTTTAACAACAAAAAAAGGTTCAGCAAAATAAATAATATAAATAAAATTAAAAAATGATGGTTTTTTTTGGGAGGAGGAGAAGAGGAAGAATAATAAATAATAATAGAAGACTACAATAATACTGTATCAACAAAATTAATATTATAATATACAAGATCACATCATCAACAACAAGAAAAAAAAGAAGAAACAACTCAACAATAATAAACAACAAACAAAAAAAAACAAAAAAATATAATAATAATAATAAAAAATAATAATTAAAAAAATAATATAAAAAAATGGAACAAGCACTATTTTTTTGAATTATTACTATTTACTGCAGTATATACAGTCGTATGTATGATTAAAAGAACGAAAAGAAGGGAATGAAAGGAAAGATTGATTGTAATGAAAAGGAAGAAAGAAGTGGTCGCGTGGAAAGCAGTTTGTGCTTGCGGTCCAGGAACGAAAAAGGGTTGGTTGTTCATAGAAAGGTAGGCAGAAGTGAATGGCGTCTCCAGCGCGACGGGGGAGCGGCAAGGGTCTGTCACGTTCGAAGAACTCAGCCTTCAGTTCCCCGCACGGCGATTTCAAAGAACCTTTTATCGACACCGTTGTAAATGATGATTCTGGTGAGGGTGATAAAACGGGCAATCTTATGGAGAGCGAGAGCGGCCGGTCCCATAGTTTGTGGCGATTGCAAGGGGTCTCGTTGACGGGCTCAGCTGTAGAGTACGGGTGGGCGGCAGGGGAGTCGGTCATAATTCCCCATCTCCTCGCCAAACCACTGTCACTATCCCCGTCTACTGCTAGTTTAATTTTTTTGGTCAACCCTCTGTTTGGCATATGCCTGCAACCTCTACTAGGCCGGGCTTCAGACCGGTGCCGCACTTCCTGCTGCGGGCGACGGAAAATATTCATCTTTTTTCTGGGTCTTATTGCCACGGTCTGCTTGCTGGTGTTGGTGTTCTACGACAAGTGGTTGCTTTCTCGACAGCACCAAATTGTGCTGTGTTTTGTAGCGTTCGGTATAATGGACTTGTGCCACGATCTATTGCTGGTCCCGGGAAGGTCGTTGCTGCTTGACATGGCGCTCAGTCATACATCAGAAAGCACGTCGGAAGAAACGATAAACTTCATCGAGAGTAGGGCGGACAACTTGTACAATTTGTACACCCTAATCGGGCGTTTCCTGGCCCTGTGCGTTGGCAGTTTCCCTTTGGTGTTCTGGGGTTACTCGCATTTTCAAGTGTTTCTGGGAACGAGCGCGACGTTTTTAACCTTGTCGTGCGGAACTGCCCTGTTTGTGGGAAAGGATAAGTCTTTCGAGGGGGACGCGGAGGAAGCGAACGGGGAGTATGCGCCAATAAAGAACGTGCAGGAGAAAAGCAGCACCGTGTTGGAGACGGGCACATTGAACCACCCTCGCGATCCTGGGCACGGGGGTATGGACACGGAAGACGAGGACACGGAGGACGAGGGTGGAGAAGATAAGCGGCGTCGGAAAAGGCACCGGCTTCTGGCTCTGGCATTGCTTCTCATGGCGCAATTTACTGGGTGGACGCTTGTGTGCCTAGCAGTCTTCTGGTGGACCACATGGATTGGAATAAACACGGTGTTCGGAACATCTGGGTTTCGTGTATCCATGGTCACGGCAGCTGTGCAGACGCTCTCGGGCATGGTCTTTGTCCCATTTTACCAAGCAACGATAAGGATGTGCTCCGGGACAAAGCGCATGTACTTTTTGTCCGAATTATCAATTTCAATAACTTTGATATTGTATTACTACTCTGGACCAAACAACCCTTACGCGCTCTTGTCGCTAATGGTGCTGTCCGGACCGTCCTATTCGATCCACAGCACGGCCATTTACGCATTGGTGAGAGGCGTTGTTGGGCATAAGCGTGTTGGTTGGGCCACTGGCATTGTGAACAATACTTTGCCAGCTGCCCAGATTTTCGTAAGCATCTTCAGTGGGTTCGTGGTGTCTGACTGTGGAAACGATACACCCCAATGTTTGCCCATTGGAGGCGTGTATTTTTGGTGCGGTGCCGTTGGTTGCATCGTTAATTTATCAATCATTCTTTATGACTTGGTATTTTCCATCATACCGTCCCCAAAAGTATCTTCTTCGGCGGAGGAAGAAGAAGAATAGGATTTTTAGTCTCTATATACTTGTGTGACATTTTTGTGTATAGTATTTTCCTATTTAAATTATTAATTTTGTCTCTTTTTCTCGATTTTATTTGTGGTGTGATTCCTTCATCATCAAAGTGGCAAAGTGGGCATCGCTTCTGCTACGAGTACTCGTTTTATTTATTGTTTCATATCCATAGTTCCAATCAGTCTAGACTACGAGGAGTAATAGACAATAATTAAAGCACTACCGGTACGGTACCACCTGTACTTGTACTTGTATTTATCATTAATCCCGTACCAGGTACCAGGTACCGTACCACAACCACCAAAGAAAAGAAGAAGAAGAAAAATGAAAAAAAAATTGTTGGCATAATTTTTTTTTATATACCACCTGTAGTACTACCAAGGTAATTATTAATTTATCCCATAGAAGTATGTTTGAGAAGGGAGAACGGTGTTACTTATTTTGTAACTTTCTTACTTAGAAGTGTAGAGAATGACAAGTGAATGAAATGTTCACACGAAGAAAAGGGGAAGAGGCCTTAAACGAGTGCGCGCGATTGATTGAGACAGAGGTGAAGAAATTTCGTACAGAGTATCAATACAATGTCTGCTCGAATCAACCAAGCGATCGGACAGGTGAGGTTAACAAATGTTGCTATAGTTAGATTGAAGGTCGGGAAACGCCGCTTTGAGATTGCATGCTACCCGAGTAAAGTGCTGAATTGGAGGGAAGGGGTAGAGACTGATATTTCGGAAGTTTTACAATTGGAAGATGTCTACACAAATGTTACGAGGGGAATGATGGCAAGAAAGGAAGATCTTGTCGCTGCGTTTGGCACGTCTGACCGTTCCGTCGTATGCCTCAGAATTTTGAAGAAGGGTGTTTTGCAGGTCTCCGGAAGGGAGAGGCAGTTCCAAATTGAAAACAAGTTTAAAGAAATCGCTAATATTATCAGCGAAAAATGTATCGACACGACGACCGGCACGCCTTTTACCGTCTCTACCATAGAAAAAGTGATGAAGGAGAAGCTACACTTTGCGGTGAACGTGTCAAAAAATTCAAAGAGTCAAGCACTAGAGGCTATCCCGAAACTGGCACAATTTTTGCCGATTGCTCGCTCTCAGATGAAAATCCGATTCTCCGTCCCGTCAAAGGCATTAAAGAGGTTAAAAGTAGAAATGGAACAATACAACGTTTCCTATGTGGAAGAAAACTGGGAGGCTGCTAACGAATGCACGGTGACGGCGCTGATTCCACCCGGTGCATTCCGTGTGTTGAGCGACAAGTTAGGTGGAATGGCGAATCAATCGGGCGGCGTTGAAGTGCTTGAATTGAGTGCCAGCTCCCGGCCCACGAACGAGGGTTTTGTTGACATCACCGACATTTCTTCTGGCTTAGACGCCATGGGCATGGCAGATAATGCCTCAAAATTACCGGCTAGCAACCCCCCGGCACCCGCGGCGGCCCAGGAGGTACCAACGCCAACAAAGCCCGCGCCACAAGAAGAGGAGCAAGGAGAATTCGCAGAGGCAAACGAAGCATTTATTCAGTCGTTGGGAGCCAACGAGCCGACCGCCTCAGCAGAAAAGAAGCCCGCTGCTTTCACAAACGATGACTTTGCGATTGCTGACTTCAGCAAGCCAAAGAAAAAAAAGAAGAAGAAAAAGAAAGGAAGAAAACAAACGGCCCCGGTTGCTCAGGTCAAAGCCGAGAAGGAGCCTTTAGCAACCCCAGAAGTTGTCGATTTGTGCGGCTACATTTTCGAAGAAACGAGGGGTGGGTGGTTGCTGAAACCCCCGTTGGAAGAGGATATAGTTTCTGCGTCCCAGGGAACGGAAGTTAACTCGCAAGATTTATTAGATGATGTTGAGCGCATTCGTCGGAACCAGCGCAATTCCTGGAAGCTGTTTGGTGAGAAGGAGAAACCCGCAATGTGGAACCAGAAATTAGGGGGATGGTTAGTCCATCGAAAGTTTGGAGACAAATTGGACTTGCTTGGTGCAATACAGGTATGAAGTAACTCCCCAAGTAGTATTCACACCAAAAATTTTCTAAAGAATTTCTTCTTGTGTATTTTACTATTTTCTCGCTAAAATAGACACAGCATTAGATGTAGAGTACGGTATGAGCATTTTTTTTCTTCTACTCCTTCTTTCTTTTTTTTCTTTCGCAACTATTATGAGGAGGCGAGGAGGAGGGAGCCGCCCTCCTTCTTTCTTCCTTTTTTTTGATCATGATGCATATAATATTATTATATTAGTAATAATAATAAAAAAAATGATGTAAAAAAATAATAATAATAATAAATAAAAAAATAGACACTATTAATATTAATAATGACATTATTAACATAATAGTCTCTAATAATAATAATAAAAAAAAAAAATAATAAAAAAAAAAATAATAAATAATAAAATTTATATTACTACACTCCCTCCCCCGATCGAGAATACTATATTGAACATGAAATGATAAGCAGAAGACCACTAAGAGAAGAATTCTTATGTTCATATCTACCACCTTGTATAAACGGTCAAACACGAACCGATAACGACTGCAACAGACAGGTATTGATTTGATTCAATGATAGTGTCAACCTGCAAATGAGTGGTTACCGAACTGTCGCATGGGTACTGTTGCTGTTCCTGTCAGTTGCCCACGCGCTCCCGTCCGGTTTGACGTATCGTTCGGCAGTCGTTGAACTTGCTCCAAGGGGTAGCTCACAAGATGGACCGGAAGAGAATTTGATGAAAACAATGGGTGCGATGGAATCGTACGCTATTCGTGCCGCAGAAAAAAACATAGACATAATGGTATTTCCAGAAGCTGTGTTGTGGACTTGGGGACTTGAGCCTCCGCACAATTGGACTGGCACTGGTCGAGACTTCCTTCGGCGTTATGGGCAGCAAGTACCTTTTGTGGGAAGCGTTCCCTGCAGAAGGAAAAGTACCAACATTTTTGATTTATTAAGGAATGCTAGCTGTATGGCGTTGAAGTATAGAACAACAATGGTAATAAATACTATTGACATCCAGCCTTGCAATCGCACGTTGGACCGAGGCTGCCCGACTGACGGACGGTACCAGTTCAACACGAACGTGGTCTTCGACGGTTTGGATGGGTCTATACTAGCTGTTTACCACAAGTTTCATCTATTCCATACGTTTCCAACCCTAGATCGACCAAAAACACCAGAAGTTACATCATTTAAAACATCTTTTGGTGTGAGATTCGGCATGTTCATTTGTTTCGATATTCAGTTTGATCATCCAGTGCAAGACCTGCTGAATGATGGTGTGCGGCATTTCGTATATTCGACCTGGTGGTATAACTCGCCTCCAATATTCACGGCGACAATGTTTCAGCAAGCGTTTTCTCGGACCCATAACAGCGTTTTGTTGGCAGCCAACACTGGCGAGAGTTATGTCAGCTCTGGGAGCGGTATTTATAGCAGCGGTGCCATTAAAGGTGTACATTTTGACCCAACAGGGTTTAGGGAGGACGCATTTCTAGTAGCCGATGTTCCAGTTGATCCCGGTACTCCGGACGAGCGCGGAGACGCACTCCGCACTCTTAACGACGAGCTTGCTTCCGTTTCAGAACAGATTCCACCAGCACAAAAAGGTATTCCGTGCTCTTACGGTTCACCCAGCTTAGTAAGAAAAGGGTCATGCGTTCCAATTTCCACAAGGTCAGCAGTCAACCTTAGACTACGCGTGGATGCAATAGATGGTTTTTCCTGCTCCTTGCAAGCAAATATCAGCGGCGCAGCTATCAGGGAAGAGAGCCAATCGTACGTACTGTGGGGAAGTTCCGGGTACTACAGGTACAATGCAACCGGAAGCAAGCCCATGCTTGTCCAAAGCTGCGCCATATTTCACTGTGATAACATGAACAACCCAGGCAACGATTCCATTAAATGCGCACCTACGTACAATGCGACGCAGGATTTCTCTGCTGTGAAGCTGAGTGGGACATTCTCATCAAAAGTTTATGCCATGGTTGCCGTAGACGGGGCGGCGCTGGTAAAAAAGGATGAGGTCCAAGTCACAGAAACAGAAACCATGAGCACTCTGTTTTTTGAGAACTCGGGCGCGGCCATCGGGAAACTCTTCTCTGCTACCCTTTATAGTCTCGGGTGGTAAGTGGTGTATATATGATGAGGCATATAGTTGTCCCCTTGTTGAGATGAGATGAGAATAAACACGAAAGCGCGTGAAGAAAAGCAAATAATAAAAAAGGCCGAATACCAACTTCTTCGTATATAATATTAATTATGTTGTGTGACATATTAATACTATATAATTTTTTTTTTAAATTATGTGTGTGTTCTATCTATTAACTAATACCGTTCTACCCATCCGTAGTGTGTGTGTGCGATACCGGTTTTAATATCAGGTTGGTATTTAATATTTATTAGTCCATATTATTACTTCAGATGAATAATAAAAAACACATCTTTTTCTTCCTCCTCTCACCTCTCATCATTATCCTCTCATGTAAAAAATAAAAATTATATAATAAATACCAAGTCGTATTGTCGTATTCATCCTCCTACCTCTTCTCATCATGTAAAAAATAAAATATATATTAATATATAATACCTTCTTTCATGAATATTAGAACTAGAAATACTGTGTATGTATGAAAGAGATTGAAACAGGAAGTATTGGGAATGAGAAATATTGAAGGATTCAAACACATAGTAGAATCAGAAGGGACAAAAGTATTATATTACATAAAAACCGAGTTCGTTGTCTAGAGCACAGCTTGATTAGACGCTTGAAACCAGGATGGCTTCGTCCGAAGACGCCGACCACAGCATGTATGCTGAGTGCGTAAAAAAGGTAATCTCTCACGGGGACAAAGGGGCAAGTGAATGGATCATGAAGTACCGGAAATTGGACTCTGCTTGGGGAGCGGCTTTTAAAATATTGCAATCCCAAACGCACTCTTTGCCAGAGAAATTGTTGGCCTCTCAAATGCTGTCGTATAAGTCCTGTCGTGGAAGGCCTATCCGAGACGATAAGAAGAACGATGCCAGTACGGTTAAGCTTGGCTGCGAGGTGAGAGACATATCTGTCGCAATTTTTTCACACTACGCGCAAATGCTGCCCATCAACGCGGCCATACTGAAGCAGTTAGCCACGTCCATCGCGGCCCAGGTGGCGCGGTGGCCGCTTGTCTGGGATTATCATGCTGCAATTTTTGATCTCGCCAAAGCGTTGCCGCCTATTGGGTACGCCTTTTTTTTGAGCGTGCTGCCTGAAATTTCTACGTGCAGTCGTTCGGCAGGCCTGCCCCCTAAACAACGCATCGCGTACAAGCATTTCTTGCGATCCAAGATTAGTTTGATTCATGACTTTTTTTGCACTTTTGTAGAAAGCAGTAGCGAGCCGCAAATTCAAGAAATTGCAATTCGTGGATTCTACTACTACCTCACGACAGGGTGTGTGCACGGGACCATTCTGTCGTCCTCGAGGCTTTTAAAGGGTGTTTTTGATGCCCTCTGTTTTGCAAACGAGGAAAGGCTTCTTCAGGCTTCAAGAGACTTTATTGTCGCAGCTATCGATAGTGTTGCTGGGGAGGAAATGGAGGACGAGGAATTTTTTACACCGTTGCACTTGCAGCACGTTTCAGGAATAATGATGAAGTACGTTTCCCAGCCGATTACTACGTCGCTGCCAGATATTGCCGCCAACCGTGACGATGAGAGAAGTGAGTTGATAGTAGGCGTCTTGTGTCAAATGTCCGATGTACTGCTGCCAGCAGCATTGAAAAGCGTAGGTGTAGACGCGAATGGAAGGGCCATCAGCCACATGGAGGTACAACAATTTGAGCCTTTGATCAGTATTCTATTATCTGCGACCACGCATCCATCTTGGCGTGTGGTCAAACCAACTTTATTTTCTTGGCGCAGGGTTGCAGACTTGCCATGCTTCAAGTCACTAGATGCTGTAATTAGAAAGGTATCAGAGGCAGTCTTGTTTGCTGCAAAATACACGGAACAGTACGAAACGGAAATGGTCGCCTTTGACCGCGATGAGTTCCAGGCATACCGCAACGATGCACGGGACACACTGCGATATTTTTCAGCACCCGACCGACGCCCATCGACTTTCAACGAAGTTGTAGAGATTGCGGTCCACCAGCTTGTAAATAATTCTGGAAATTGGAGAAACGTTGAGGCCGGTCTGCACGCCGTCGGTGCGCTGAACAAATTTTGCGACAAAAAAGATGAGTCTCTCGTGCCACTTTTTGAATCGTTTTTCAATATAGGTGTCCAGAATTTCTCGGCCTCACCCTCTATAAATTGCAGCACAGTGGTACTGATCGGGCAAATGGCCCACTGGATTACTGTACACCCCAAGTACGTCAGTATGGCTTTTGACATCGTCGGAAACAGTATAGGAATAGCACGAGAGCACAGTAAGACGTACCCACTTCGATTGAAGCAGAACCACGTCGGGTGCATCGCGTTTGCAAAACTGTGCGAGCAAACAGCGAACCCCCATTTTATGAATAGGCCAGATTCTTTCTTTACTCTGTGTGAACAGTTGTGGACTCGCCGCTCCGGCCCCGACATGGACCCTGACGATATATTGTTTATTTTGCATGGGCTCTGCCGCCTTGCGTCAGTCATCCCTTTGGAACACACGACCCCGGCAACAGTAGAAGGGCTTTTACTGTCCCCTTTAGAACCTATTTTCGCCTATACTTCAATAGAAGGGAAGGATCTTCTTTTTGCAGGGCAGTGCTTGGAAATGGTCTTTAGCAAATACAGACCAGCTTCCAATGCTAGCAGCGGAGAACTTATGTGGAGTCCTTTGTCGACGCTCGAAAAGTATTTTTCACCCGTGATGTCGCTGATGTCCACCACTGCTCTCCACGCCGACGATGAGGCTGCTGACAGTGCGCACGAGGCATTGTGCAGAGGCATAAAATCTTTGCTGGGGGACGTCGACGTTTCCACTTGCGAGAAGGGGAAATACGTGAATAGTTTGATAAAAACATTGAAAGGAATGGGGACATTGTACGTGGCATCGCCGAGGCCCTGCTATTTGGATGTCTGCCAGTTCTTATTGGACCTTTCAACGAAATACCAGGCGGGACAAAACGTCGTTTTACCCGGGACTGTTGAAATTTTGCAGATATCCCATCGCCTATTTTCGCAGCCTGGCGCCTATGATAAAATTCCATCAACGGCATCGAAAGTAGCGGACTTACTGTCCCGATTAATATGCTTACACACGGAGTTCATATTGAGCGAAGGTCCCATCACGGAGTTGGCTGTGAACTTGCTGATGGTGGGACTCCTTTGCCAAGATAGAAGGGCGGGTCGGTCCTTCATTAAGTCAGCGAATGAATCTATTTTAGCGTTGTACACAATTATCGTGGACCGCTTTGCTCAAAATCAAGTGCTCAGGCACCGTGTGATGGAAGTTGTCATCCCCAAAATCATGTTTGGTCTGTTTTCCGCGGCGAACGGTGGGATGCCTTCCGGAGTGTTAGACGAGTTGGTAGCTGCAATTCGTGATGTCTGGACAAACACGGAAGGCAACACGATGAAGGCATGGCTGACGATTATGATGACGTTCGATGCAAAATTTCCGAGCCCTGCAATGAAAGACAAGACGAAGCAAGTATTCGTTGAGTCGCTAATATGCGAAGAGTGTTGGAAGAGCAAGGCTCGCTTTAAAAAACTTCTCAAAGCGTTTTGTGGTGGAAAGAAGAAAAGAAAAGAAAGTGAAACAAAGGCCCAGAGGTTAGCACATAACAACACGAAAGTACGCGTTAAGAAGAAAAGCCATCCCGTCAGCGTTCGAGCCAAAATCAACAAATAAGCCCCTTGTGTAAAAACAAAATTCTGGCTGTTTTTATTAAAAAAACAAAGTGCGTAAGAATAATACGTTTTTAATGCTTACAATATCGATTCGTAAGATTAAAAACAATTATACGAAGTATGCGAAAAGTAGAAAAACTATTTTTGCCAGTCTTAGCCGTTACTACACTTTCAGAATTTTACTTACTTTGTTTTAGTAAATTTTACACTGTCTTAATTCTTGACCCATCCCCCAATTTTTAAAAATATACCCCCCCGTGAAAAAAGCTCATCGCCGAGAAATTGTAGGTCGCTTCATATACCCACCGCGACGAGGGCTCAGACTGGACAGAGCCATTTTTCCATGCCTTAGGCTCAGGTCATAACGGGTTGTTTCAGCTTTCGCCGCTTCTCGACTTTTCAAAAATTGTCTACGGGCCACGTGAGATGCCGTCCACGGCCGCGTTTGTCCCCTGTTGCTAGGTTTATTCCATGGTCTCTCGTCACTGATTCGTTCCCTTCCGTTCCACCTCTGGTTGCTGACGGGTCTGTTGGCGGCACGGGAGTATCTTGGGCTGGAGCTTCCATCATACTTTCGAGTCTGCTCAAACATTTCATTTTTGTTGAAAAATCGCCTTGTTCGTGGACTTGGATTTTTTGTTTGGGCAAGATTGCGATTTCGATGAGGACGCAAATATCCTGGCAAAGTATGCTGACTTTCCCCTAGTGAGCTTATCCTTCCAGCGTTTGAAGTCGCACAGCTCGGAGGCCGTGACGCATTCAGTCGTTGCAATTTGTTGTAGCCATGTGCCAACCGACTAATCAATTCATGGTGGGTAACTTCTCCATCGTCGTTGGGGTCCAAAAACTTTCTCATTTGAGTAATATCAGACGAGTTAATGGGAAGGTGATACCTTTGTCTCAATACTAAAAACATTTTTTGAAAATCTTCTTTTCGCAGTGGGTTTGTACCAACTGTCTTTTTCTTTGCTTCTATAATTTGTTCCCGGAACTCGTCCATTAGGTGCAGCAAATGGGGTTCCACACTGTCGGGGTTAGTTGCAGTGCTTGTCCTAGACGCAACGGATGCCGCTGTTGAGGGGCGAGACACAGTTATGTCCTTGTCCAAATCAGGCTCATCGTCATCATACCTTTTCCGCCAAGGATTAGTTTCCTGCAACTTTTCTGTCCGCTCTCGTTTGCGCCGCAATGGGCTAGTCCACCCCTTCCGACCCTCATGCTCGAAGGGATTATATTTTTCATCCCATTGGCTGTACTCTGTTGCATGCTTCACTGTCAAGTGGCACCAATCCTTAAAGTGTAACTTTCCAGCTTCAACGTCAGGATCGTGTTTGAATTCCTTGATAATTTTCGCACAGTCTTCCTTATCGAGCCATGTAATACCATGGACTTTGCATTGCTTCAATAGTGCATCTGCATCAATCGAGGCGCGCTTCACCTTTGCACCTTTCCTGCCCCCTTGGTCCCAATCGGCAAATATTTTGTAGAAGCCGGAACTTCGGTGCTCATAAGTTTCTCGCATTTTTTTTATCGCGGCTTGTATACGATCTTTTTGTGGCCTGTCTTTCAGCGTTAAGAATGGACTTGGGGGAGGCTTAAGAGTGCGATTATCCACGTATTGCCTTTCGTGTTCTTCCCTATCCTTTCCAGTCGTAATCAAATGATCCGGAATCGTTCTAGTCTTGTGAGGCGTCCATTTATGGCGGTGGTCGTGAGGGGTAGGTGGACGACTTGATGCTGGGGTTGCGTTATATCCCCCTCGAGATTTAGGCCGATGCATCTCACTCTTATTTCCATAAAGCCGCCGTTGTTGCCTGGAACCAGGCCGAACATAGACCGGGGAGGACATCGTATTCGGTAGAGACCTTACAGTCCCTGCAGCCCGAGGGGACATTTGTAAAATCTTAGATTTTGCTAAGCTCATTTTTATTAGCGTTGAACGGCAGGACTATTTTTCAGATGTAAACGATCGACAGCAATAGTCTTAACACATTACTGAATTATTCTTTACAATCCAATTTTACACCACCGAGAAGGTTGAACATGATTATCTGCAGAAGTTACTTTTTGCTTCAAAACCTAGCGCGTGTAACCGCCGCTCCTCGTTCTTCGTTTTCCATTTTTTTTTTATTGTGCCTTGGTGGATATAGGGGAGGCAGCAGGAAAGAGGCAAGCACACAGGGAGGTAAAACAACTAATATTCAACAAATGAACTATATAGGAAATTATGAAGTTTAATATAGCTTAATTATACTTGAAACAATTTGTTCGTTTTATATTTCAACGTGCAATAAGGTATAAAATGACAAAAAAATGGGAAACTCATTCACCTATATAATAAATATACAATTATAAATAAGAAATCCAAATAAACGGACAAATGTTATTTTTCATCATCAAAACGAAAGTATGAGTTAACAAAATTCCATCTTCCATCATCAGAGTATTATTTGGTACCATAATAATAGTAAAAATAATAGAAGAGAAAAGTAAAGAAGAATACACACACCACACGTCCAAACGTCGCGAAGCGCTTCTTTGTAAGAAGATACTTTATTTAACTTACTGACAATGCACAATTTTGCCCAATCAATTGATGCATATGTACAAAAGAATAATTCATCCCAATAAGAGGCAAAAACTGGCGGCATTGAATAAGATTTTCGGTGTTATCGACAGTGTAAGACTTCATTGTTAACTTATTGAAAATAAAAAATGTTTGGGAAGAGAAGTTCGTTTGGAAAGTTTTATAGGGGGCAAAAAGGGGAACCACCCCATGTCCAAGACAATCTTTTTGCAGATGGGATTAATCGGCAGAATAGAATTGCTGTGGGTCACTTATCTATCAAAGGGGGAAAATTTGAGAACCCTGCGTTCGGTCCCAGCGGCAATCTTACTAAATGTAACGTACGGGTGACCCCTGTTAAGAACAGCGTTCCACAAGACGAGGCGAAACGAGACAAGTTACAGACATCAATTACGAAAGCGTTACCATCCATGAAAGGGATAAAGAAAAATTTACAGACTCTTGGCGAACTAAAGAGAGAGGAACAGGAGACGCTGCTGGCGTTAGAACGGGAGATTTTCATGCTAAAAGACCAAAATTAAAACCACCAGCAAGTCGCCTTGAATTTTTTCTTTCTGTGAATTTTTTTGACAATATATCTACTAACAATAAACAGAAAAACACACATAATAAGTTATTTTTTTTAATTTCCCCACATTTCATTTGAACCGTGCTGCCAACTTTTGCTTTAAACCATAGAGAGGAGAATTAAAAGAACACCAAATTTGCGTACGTACGTTTTTAAAGACTTCGATCAACGATTTGTTTTTTTCAAAGTTTGCGCAAAAAGTGGTAGTTTCTTTTGTCGTCGCGTGTATTTAGAGAGCGATTCTGCAGCAAAGGGTCTCCATGTTTGCGCGATTGGACGGTGGTTTACATTCAGCCGATGCCCATTTTTGACAGATTTGTGGATCGTTGGGGGCAGAATTGACGCTGAATTCAACGTGGCTTCCTTTCTTTTGTTTGACCCGCCTTGAAGTTCAAGCGCTTCTTGCCTTTGCTTCGCCTTCAACTCCTTCCTTAAAGCGTTTGGGTCAGTAATCGGCGCTGCCGTCACAGGGTTTTTTCCCCTGTAAAAGACCAACGATGCGGTCGCCGGCCTAATTTGTATCGTCGACTCACGTTTATTTCCATGCATTGCATCGCTGGCTACACATAAAGCGACCGATTTTCGCCTCTCGCGAGTTCTTGTGGCAACGCTTTTTTCATCCGCCATGCCCTTTACTATCTCCCTTTGCTTTTTGCCTTTCTTGACTGTGTATACTTTCATTCGTAATTGGGAAGGCAGCAGAGAATGGGCAAAAGCAGCCCTTTCGTCTTTGGCATCTGTTTTTTTGTTTCGCCAAACCTTCAAAGCCATCTCGGCCTCGTTCATTTTGGCCTTTTTCTTAAGCTCTGGCCCAGAGTCTGCTGGATCTTCTGGTTTCCCCGTTCGAATCCCATTTCCCATTTGGCCTCGAACTGCCCTATCAGTGTTCTCAAAGTCTTCTATCAGCGAGCTCACAGCCGGGGTTATCGACAAGGGCTGTCTGTCCATTTTAACAAGCTTGCCGTTTTTCATAGCCATCTTTTCTTCTACAAAAATAAACTTTCGCCACTTTTGTGTGAATTCAGTTATTCTCATATCGTCCGCAACGGCCTGGTAGTTGGAGACGACCCGTCGTATCTCCCCACGGCTAAATTTATCGCAATAGTCGAAGACGTTTTCGCCCTCTAAATTTTCTACATAAGGGTCAGCCCCTAAACGAATCAAGGGAATGGTTAATTTAATCATGTTGTACCTAGCTGCTAAGTGCAGCGAAGTGTTTCCATCGAAGCGTTGCGCATTGATGTCACAACCATAGGCCAGTAAGAGTAACGACATTTCAACAATGTAATCGCCCTCTTTGCGGGCAACTTCACTGCGTAACCTCGCGTTTATTTCAAATTCACTCCAGGGCATTAGAAACGCCGGCCGCCCGGCATGGTCTTTTGTGTTCGGGTTTGCTCCCAGGCTTAGCAAACCCTCTGCAAAATGAGTGTCACGATTGCGGACTGCTAGTACTATGGCTGTTTCACCATTCGCCCGGGGCACGTTTACGCCTTCGAAACCTCTATTAACAATCAAATCGTTTATCTGGTGGATATCTCCACGTTTTACCGCTCTCCAAAACCTTATTGTTAACTTTTTGTCCTTTTCGATTGAACTTTGGATCATTCTTTCTACTTCTTTCCCGCGGGCATCGACTATGGCTTGTATTCGATTGAAAGTTTTCCCCACGCCGTAGTTTTCTCTCATTTTCTGAAGTACTTTAAAAGTTTTCACACGGAGCTCCCTGTCTTTCTTAGCCTTCAGATTTCTTTGAATACTACTTTGTTCCAGTCTTTCTGCATGCTTGTGTCTCCATTCTAAGCGAGCGAGCTCAACTTTGACCTGGGTTCCTAATATGGGCCGCTTCGATTCAATCTTATGTACATGATAGTGCCCCCGAAACTCTTTTATTGTGTAAGGTTCGGTGTGCACACGGTTGTCCCCGGATCCATCCCCCGACGATTGTTCGAACGGCATCGCAAGCAGTTTTTTATGTGCGGCTGAAGCGATACCGTTCGCTTCCTCTCACAGTACTGGTAATGTTTTCGTCTGCTGAATTAATAATCTTCGAACATAATCTGCTGAATTAATAATCTTCGAACATAATATTTTCAATCCTAGACAATTCGCATTCGCTAGGAATGCTGCCCAAACTGCTGGGTGCGTGCAGAACATAGAAACCATAGCCGTTACTACCTATTTCTTTGCAAGAACGGGTCCGCAGTGTGTATTGAATTGTACAACAACTACTATTCTTTTATAAAAATAGAGAGCTTGTTGTACCGGTCTTAATTTGGTTTTTACAGGTACGTACCGTACGACTGCCGGTACCTGGTAAGACTATTATACAGGGGGGGATTTATTTTTTTATTACTGCGAGGAGACGACTATTATTTTAATACTACAGTAACACAATTTCACCTGCTTCATTATGGGTTTTTCACGCACCGTTATAGACTAGTGGAACAAACCAAAGTAGAACTAACTTCCTCCCGTTATTATTATTGCATTATTTATTGTCTGTCTGTTAATAGACGACTTTTTCTTCGTTTTAATTCCTTCGTAATACCGACCGACCGATATAGCTTTATATTGATGAAAGACTAAAACAAATTTTATCATTTTTTTTTCTCTTCTTCTTTTCTCTTCTTTTCTCCTTTTTTCCTGTTATACTTGAAGAAGTACAGCAGCAGTATAGTATGAGACAACGAGATCAATGAATAATTATGATGAAGAAGAAGAGGAGGGAAAGAGATGAAGAAAAAAAACGACGACGAAAGAAAAAAGCAGGACCACAGCAGCTGAATATAATACTATCTCTGATGATTAACTATTTTATTTCAATAATAATTTATTTTTTTTAAATGATCAAACCACACAACAACAACAACAAACCTGGTGGTACAAGAAAAAACAATAATAATATAAAAACGAGAAATGAAAAACAGATAAGTGTTAATTTATAAGCATTTTTTATGCAGGGTGCACGTGACACAGTTCTACTTGTACAAAGTGGAGAGCAATAAAGTTAGGGTAATAAAGATCCGCCGACAGCAACAAAGAGCCACCTACAGCAATTTGATTTCGTCTGTTTTTTTTTATCATACAAGAGGGACTTTGAAACTAGAGTTTGGCACCGTCATGTTTTCGTTGGCGAAGGTAGGTCGGGTTTCAGTTAACCACACGATGGTTTTATGCTCCCTTCGTCATTTTGGCATATCTTCCTATGATCAATATTTATCCGAGAGAAGTGCGTTGCGAAAACCGTCCGCTATTAGGGCCCTGCAGCCAATGTTGGCGATACCAGGCATGATATCCTTGGGAGGGGGTATGCCAAATAAAAGCACGTTCCCGTTTAAGCGAATAGTTGCGGAGTTGGCCGACGGAACTATGGTTGACGTGGCTACCCCAGACACAATTGACGAAGCATTCCAGTATTCACCGACACAGGGAATTCCTCGGCTTGTCGCTCATTTGGAGGATATTCAAACGAGGGAGCACGACTTTAAGAATGACGGAAATTTTAGACTTTGTGTCACCACAGGGAGCCAAGATGGGCTTGGAAAAGCGTTTGACATGCTGCTTGACAAAGGGGACTCTTTAATAATCGAGTCTCCTACTTACAGTGGAAGCCTCGCATACCTAGAACCTCTTTCGTGCAATCTAGTTGGTATTGAGACGGACCATTTTGGGATGGTTCCAGAAAAGTTGTACAATACATTGGAAAACTGGGATTCCCTGCATCCAGGAAAGAGACGCCCGAAAGTTTTATACACTATCCCGACTGGAGGTAACCCAACTGGGGTTACCATGCCTGCTGAGCGGAAACAAAAAGTTTACGACTTGGCAAAGAAATACGAAATGTTGATCCTTGAGGATGATCCCTACTATTTCCTACAGTTTGACGATGCAGAGAGTTTAAACGAAGGAGAGAAGCGGCCCAGAAGCTTTTATTCAATAGACAACGGAGAGGGAAGGGTTTTACGGTTTGACTCATTTTCCAAACTTTTATCCTCTGGGATCAGGATTGGTTTCGTGACAGGCCCAACGGAACTAGTCGAAAGGCTTGAGTTACATAGTCAAAGCACAACTCTTCATACTTCTGGAATTAGCCAAGCTTTGGTCGCATCGTATTTCGACCACCTACAAGGGAGTGGTGATAGCGCATATAACAACTTTTCTTCACACATTGATAATTTGTGTAGTTTTTATCAAAAAAGAAGAGATTCTTTTTTACAGAGTGCAGAAACTCACCTTGAAGGTCTGTGCGAGTTCAACAAACCTGCCGCGGGAATGTTTGTTTGGATTAAAATCCATGATTGCGAAAACTCTGCCCTGCTGGTTCAAAACAATGCCGTTGATGCCAAAGTGCTTCTTGTACCCGGGGAATCCTTTTTTGCTGCGTCGGCTGGCCCATCGCCGTATGTTCGCGCTGCTTATAGTACCGCTTCCGAGGAAGACATGGATGAAGCTCTCCGGAGGTTTGCGCTCCTCCTCGTTCAAGCCCGGTAGAACAAAATTGCGGGAAAAATCATGGTGCATCGACCAGAAGTAAAAATATGTCGTTCTGTACGCGTGGTTTTCCGAAAAAGACGGGGTAGTGCGCAGTTAAAAGTTGCTCCACGCACGCTCAAGAAGTAAACTGTCGAACAGGTACAGTATCGTTTCGGGGATTATTTAATATATAGGTAAAAAAAGTACATTTATTAGTATACTATAATATGATTCTATTATTTTTCAGGGGAGACGTTGGGACGAGGGCAGGGATGCAAGTATCTTTGGCGCGGAGTTGAAAAATGGTGAACAACTTTGTGGTAACTATTTCAAACGCAAACATCTTGATGAGAAAAGGATAATTATTATAAATTTAAACAGCCAAAAGTGCATTCTTACATATGAAAGTATGCCAGTGCAATTCATTTTTCTAACGCCAACAAATAAATAAGTGTTTGTTGGGGTGGCAATTGGTCTAACTCGCCCATTTCACAAAAAATTGTCCCTAGGAACCACATTTCCAAGTCATTTGAGGGCAAACAATTTATAATCGTTCGTTCAGGCGCGGCCGTCGTGACAGAAGCGCTCGCCTGATCTAAACTTATGTAGTTAGGCGTCCCCCTTGCTCTCAATTGTCATTTTCTGCCCGAAAGCTTCCATACTTTGAAAATCGAGTCGGATTTTTATTCGCGCCAAGGAACTTGAACACTTTATTAAACAGCTGTACAGGGTGGTATTTTACTATTTTGTCATTTTTTGTTGTAAGTTTGTGTTGAAATAAATTTCTTTCATTTTTACAGCGAAAAGAAATGTTAATTTATTTTAATAGATGCTGTGTTAATGTAAAATACCGATTGCTAAAACAAAAAAAAGAAACAAAAAAATTGCAAAAGAACAATTGTTGTTGGTACATTGCAACAAAGTTTGTACTTTTTTTAGTGCTGTGTATATGTATTTTACTTTTACCAACATATTTTGTTTGTTGAACTTTTGTGGTGGAATATATTTCTTCATTGAGACATGTTAATTTATTTTAATAGATGCTGTGTATATGTAAAATTCGCGTAAGATCGTAGTATTTAACTCAAACGCCGCTTCTGCTTGAAACACTTGCTTCACAACACATTTAATCTGCCGTGTCGCTTCACAACGCATTTAATCTGCCGTGTCGCTTCAGAACACATTTAATCTGCCGTGTCTTCACGTTTGCTTTCAGACCATTCATTGTCCATCCACTCTGTGTAATAGTCACCATAATAAGTACTGTAAAATCCAGCATAATACATCGCGTAATAAAGTTGGGAGGGCGAATACGTACAGTATTGGCAGTACACCTTTTTGTGAAAGCAGTAGTAGCAATAATAGTCTTGCAATGGGTTGTGTGACACCGCGTGGATCAACGAAGGCACAAGGGCATGGGTTAACGACCGTGACAGTGTATGTGATAACTGCTTTGAAATTATGCGCGATGTGTGCATTGGAGCTTCTTTTTGAACATTTCCGGGCACAGTTCCCAAAACAGCTTCTGATATTTTTGCTGCAATTGGATCTTTAATGACGTTCGGCATGGTCTTTGTGACATACTCTTCTATCAGTTCAACTGTAGCTTCAGTTGCCTCGTCGGCAATGCTCTCGTGAAGAGGCGGAATTAAGTTAGCAACTAGATGCTCCCTCAGGGCTTGTGTCAGTTGCCTGTATATTTGGTGACTCACAGACGCGACAGATGCGTGAACGGCCTGTTGGCCTTGAATTTGCATCTGCGAATTAAACCCGACCTGAGCTATCGTTTGGCCAATCAGTCCGGGCGCTAGTGGAAGCATGAACCCGAGGACAGGTACCATTAAGTCGAACTTTTTCTTTTTATTTATGTCAGCAGGTTGTATCATTGCGTTTGCCTCTCCGTTGGGATTTTGGAGCAGCGTCCTTGTTCGTTTTTTCCCTTTTGAGCCCTTTTCAATCGTATCATTAACGGGAGCCCCCGGTACACTTGGAATATTAACGCATGTCTGGAATCTGTGTGCCGCAATGGTATGTTTTTCTGGCCCATATGTCACTTTCTTCGAGAGGGATAAAATTTGAGTCAAAGACTGGTAAGACAGCTTGGAACGAGTTTCCCCCCCTTTCAACCTCTCTTCATTTCCAGCGCTAAGACCAGGCATTCGCTTCCGATTTGACATATGTAATGGAAAGCTTCCCCGGATACGCCCGGAAGGTTCACTCGTGTACATACCGCCTGTTCCGTATTCTGCCGCTTTGGGCTGCTCGTCGGCGTCTAAAAATCTAAGCTCACAGGTGGGGCCCTTGGCATCGGACTCAGGGTGTGACGCATACAAAAAATCGTTCTGTTCCGTCGACAACAAAACCCAGACTATTTCGCTGTCTTTAACAGTAACAAATCCTCCAACGTGCTTATTACCTTGGCGCCCCACGGGCATCAAATACCGCTGGAGCCAATCGTTTTGTCCGTGTTCCCGCTCTGGTCTATGTTTGTGGTCTGCGTCGAACATTGGGTACGATTCGTAGATGTGAACAGCCGTATTCGAGGTGCATACAACCCGCACAATGCCATATAATTCCCGCGAACTCACCTGATCGATTCCTACAGCAACTTTCGTTGTATTCTCAGGACCATAACTACGGACAATTTTGACTGACGGGTCAAAGTTCAGCCGGATTAAAGACGCGTAATACATTCGCTTCGCTGAGGAGTAATTCTTGCTATCACTGTAAAACACTAACGTTTCCGAAGAAACACTAGCAGATTTAATTCCTTCTAGGAGATTTAGATTATTTACATTTCTTTTCGATTCGTTCAGACCAGGGGGTCTGATAGCTCGAAGTTTGGGGGTCAGGCAAGCACTGCTGAGCAAAATTGCATATACTGCACGGAAGAGCCCCCAACGGACGAGGCGCATTGTGTTCTAGTTTCCTAAACCTTTGCAAGAAAAAGCAGTTCGACAAAATTGACTGCTGAGGTTTCGTTGATCATCTTGCGGTGGGCTTTCAATTTGTTTCTCCACTCTGATGATTTCCCTCTGTCTATTTAATCTTCTCGACGATTTCTACTCTGCTTCTGTCAACGAGTACTACTACAAAATTATACATTATTTTTTAATCACAACAAAATGTCATCAATCTATAAATACATAATGGTGCTATTGCCATTTCTTTGAGCAGTCCGTTCCCGTCCCCCCCCCCCCTTCTTTTCAACTGTTTTTTTGTACAAACACCTCTAAATGTAAATACTACACAGCACTATAATAGTACAACAACAAATCGTTGCTGTGTCAATAGAATATAAATAAATGTAATATAGGAATAAATTACAAATGTCTACAATTTACAAGTAGTATTGAATACATTTTCATTCTTGAATTTTCCTCAAAATTTCTTTTTCTTTTTCTTCTTTTTCCCGCTCGTGTTCTTTCTCTTTTTACCAATGGAACTGTTTGAAAAATTATTCCCACCAGGAGAGTCATGATGAAGACGACCTTCACAGTGCCTAACAGTGACGAAGAATCTTCTCCGTTGTTGCTCCCGTTGCCACAATCGATCAAAATACGACGATGCGGAAGCATCGGACAGTCCGGTTTCCTCCCCCGGGGAACCTTCGTACAGGCAGACATCGCCAGCTCTTGAAATTACACGACGCTTTGCGTTTTGTGCAAATTGAACGCCTCGGACTGTGGTGACACCACTGGCAATCTTTATGAGCAAATTTCCATACCACTCGTTGTCAGTTATTATGGTAATGCAACCAGTTTTTGTAACGACTCGTGACATGGACTTGAAGAATTCAGCATTCAGCAAGTGAGACGATTGTGAACTTTCTCCACCAATTTGTTGTGGTGGTTCTGGGTAATTAACGAATATGTAGTCAATGCTGTCCCCCAAAAAATGATGCGGTAGGATGTGGGAGGCATCCCCTGCGACTATTGAAAGGTTGCTACAATTCTCAAAGATTGAGCGGCAAAATATTTGGTAAACCCTGTCGTAAAGAATTTCTAACGAGAACCAATCTGAATTGGGATCTGCGCTAGCCTGAGATACCACCCACTCTCCCGCCCCGGAGCATATTTCCATCTTCTTGACTCTATTGCTGCTCTCATCTGTACGGCAAAATGCTTTGGAAACATCAATGTTCTTGCTACCATCATAGACGGTCGAGTAGTGATCCTGAAAACCTTCCAGTTTAATATTTTTACAATGCTGCATCAGTTGCTTCAGTCCAAACGATTTGCACAGTCCCTCAACCAAAACCTTGACGCAGTTACTTTCGTCCAAACGCTCATCGAGAGGAAACAGGTGCAACCTTTTCATATGATTTGCGATTGTAACGGCGTGGTCTCCAGTGGACAGCGACTTGTGCTCTTCAATAAAGGCCTTCAACAAGTCGATTTCTGCGCGCATTTCCGACCTTCGGTGGCGCTTAAATACAGACAAGGAACGCGACCGTGTCTCGCTGACAGCCTGGGACCTCCAGCCCTGTTTCCCCCCTACAACCTTATTTAATTGTTGACTGCCACTGCTACTGTTGGACTCTTCTTCGCGCTGGGCCTTCTCCTCGTCGTCGAGGAGTGCCACGGCTTTTGCCGCGGCTTTCCTCGCCGGCTTCCATTGGCCTAATATGGTTGAGCACCGGCACAAATTTAGATACAGTGCAGGGTTGTTGTATATGTCTGGACTTTCTGTCCGCTGCTTCAAACGTCCAACTATTGTTTTTGCCTGTTCCACCGCCAAACCACGGCAAAGCAAAGACACGACGTACTCCCAAGAAGACGCATCTGGAACTACTTTCCACTGTTTTTGCATTTTCTTTAGCAAATCTCTGCATCGTTCAACCGCACCAACCCTTACACACCCTCTTAATAATGTATTGGCTGTTCGTATATTGGGGGTTATGTTTGCATCAACTAATTTGTCAGCCAAACCAATCGCTTTTTCCAGCTGCCCGACCCCACAAAGGCCCTTCATAACCGTGGTGTAAGATACCACTTCCGCACTCTCCATCCTGCTCAACAACTCTTCTGCTTGGTTGACGTATCCACAGCGAACAAACGCATTAATAGTAGCGGCGTACGTGTGCGAGTTGGCCAGGCCCCGCCTGCGTGCGTCTTCAAACGCTACTTTTGCCTCTATGAACTTCTTTTGCCGCGCGAACTGAGCAATAGTTTTGTTTATTCCGACAGTTTCGGAAGACGCACGCCTGCTCATGGTTTGGAGAGCAGCCTTGGCAAAAGGGCTGCGCGACTTGAAAACGTGGTGTTGAACAGCAGAATAACAAATTAGGGCCCTTATATTGAATCTTTGTAGGTTTTTTATATGACTTTTCTTGTGTTCAACCATTTTAATAATCAATTGCTCCTGTATATTCAAATATGTAAAGTAATAATAAAAACAGAAGATGATTAGTCCTACAATAATAATAAAAAATATAAAAAAATATTATTCGCTTCGTCGTCGTCGACTTACTACTATTATTATTTTCTCTTCTTCTTTTTCTTCTTCTTCTTCTTCTTCTTCTCTTCTTCTTCTTTTTCTTCTTCTTCTTCTTCTTCTTCTTCTTCTTCTTCTTCTTCTTCTTCTCTTCTTCTTCTTCTCTTCTTCTTCTTCTCTTGTTCTTTTTTTTTTTTCGCACCTCCTCCTCACCTCCTCCTCTCCTCCTCCTTCTTCTTCTTCTTCTCTCAAATTATTATTTATTGTATTTTATGTACCGAATTCCGACGGTTAATTTGGTCTACGGTTAGTATAATTTTTTTTTCACAGCAGTGGATACTTCTTACGTTTACGTAGTGATATATATATACGTTAAAATAGTTCTTACTGATTCTTAACATACACAGGATCGTTTTGTTTGTCCACTCATTTTGTAAATAGGTTTGACGACTGCATTCGATCCACGCGATTGTTCGGCCACGGCTTTGTCCCGTATACCAGAAACACAAAAAACAGTACGTTTAAAATGGAAGACCAACTGTATGGCTCAAGGGGTTTGGTAATTGGTGTCACTGTAATAATTTTATTTTGTGCTGATATTTTATTGAAGTCACGAGGATTACAGGGCCGGTACGAAATATTACACGCCATCGGTAACGGTGTTGCCACTGCCCTCACAGCACAGGGTATGTTGGAGACGTTGTTCGATCCTGTACATGCCTTTCACCTTGCCCCAAATTTAAATGGTTACTGCGTTTGCATTGGCATTCATGCCTACC
Organism: Stramenopiles sp. TOSAG23-3; assembly: GCA_900128585.1. Classification (NCBI taxonomy): domain Eukaryota; species Stramenopiles sp. TOSAG23-3. Next base: position 14,649 of record LT642183.1, on the reverse strand, counting down.
ACGTTATGGCGTTCCGACCATTGCCCACGTTAGAATGGGTCCACCACATTCTAATGATCGGGCTTGTGGGACCAATTGTCTTTTATTTTCCAGTAGGTGCCATCTTGGATTATTGTGTATTTTTTCTGTCCGGTTTCCCAGGCGGCGTGAGCTACGTATTGTTGGCAATGCGAAAAAATAAATATTTGAAGGCCCTGGCAGAAAAGCGTCTCAATGCTGCAATTAACACGTGGATCCGTACTCCGTTCACCAGTATTGGCGGGTATCTAATTTTTCGAGTCGTCTACGTCAAACGCGCAAATTTAACATATGTAGAAATATTAGCTGGACTGTTCGTTGCAGCTCTATCGGCGTGGAACGGTATATTCTTTGGCCGCCGAGTTGTTGAGAACTATGGAAACAGAAGACCGTCTGGTAGCGACCCACATACTTCGTGAGGTAGCTGGTTCAAATGGAATAATTACGGATAACGACTACCATATTTATTTTTTCAAAGAGGAAACAAAAGCGAAGTATGTTTGCATCGTGTGTAGTTAAATTAACAATGGACTCTCATAATAATTCTTGGTGTAAGAATATTCGTAGAGTTATTTACAATCAAATGGAAACGTTTACACTTATACTCTTTTTAAACAAGAAAATTGGCTGTTATATATTAAGTATTAAAATTAATGCGACACTTAATACTCTTAGAGTAATTTTTAGAATTCTAAAAAAAAATAAATTATCTTATCCCCCTGATTTAAGCTTTTTTAGGTTTTATAAAAAGTTTTTATTTATTAAGTGGAGTTATGTTGAACAAAGTAATGGCTGTTTATTTAGATATTATCTAAAGACGTGAGCGTCCCTTGAACGAAGGGGCCTTGCATTCATTGCTGGTCCAACTTTTTGAAGTTGACGATTTGGTTGAAAATATAGTTCAGAATGTGCTTGGCACCAAGTTGCGGGTCTTTGATAAGGTCCAACGGAAGGTTCTGCGTAGCGCCCAGTATGTCTCCGGCCTCTCGCACGTAGTAGTCCAAGTCGTCGTCGCTGCACTTGTTCGTGAGCTGTGCCAGGCGTATCTTTTCACTTGCAAAGTGCTCGTCAAGGTCGAACTGGTCCAAGGCGGGCGGGGGTGGTTCCCGCAAGGACGGAGGAAAGACCGCGGGCTGCAAGGGTGGCTGCGGGCACTCAAACTGTGGCGGGATGAGCGACAGCGGCTCGTGCTTGACCCGCAAATCTTCATACAAGCTTACGGCTTGAGGGATCACGTTTGTCGTCAGAGAGAACATGTCGTCCACGAACAGCTTTTTGATTTGTTTATCGACTTCCTCGCTTTCCTGGAGGCAACTACGCAACCTTTCAGACAGTGCTTCGACGTCTGGAATCTGGTCGTACTTTTCGTTGAAGTCAGCGTCTTCCTGGACCCGGTCTAGCAAATTTCCAAACTGGGTCTCTCCACACAGCCACTTGAACAGGATGTCCTGGAGCTTGTTGTTGTCCTCTTTTAGCAGCCAATCGTCGGAAAACAACTCCGCACTCCCGAGGACCGCAATTTTCCCGGCCTCCTTCCCTTCTTTCTTCGACACGGCCAGTACGGGTCGATTCAACGGGTACGCGACGTGCCCGGAGGACAGAAGCGGCACGGCAGGCTTGGCAACGTTCAGCGTGCACCCGTGGGGGTAAACGAACGTTATTCCACCGGTCTCTTTCCTGTCACTCTTCGCTTCGTAGGCGCGGGACGGACTCGGGGCGTCCTCGCTGGCCGCACTCCCTTTCTTCGAGAGGAGATCTTTGGCACGGACCAGCTTACGGCTGAGGACACCGCTCGAGATCAGCGCCTCCTTGGGGTGCGTGTATTTGTGGTACACCGTCCGGACGACGCAATCGCTGTTCAGGGAGATCCCGAGCTCTTCCGTCAAATAACTAAAGTTTGTCCCCGTCGAGTTTTCCCCTCCTTCCCCAGAGAAAAATAGAATGCTTCCCCCCTTCGCCATAAACTCTTGCAACCTGTCAAACTCAGACTTTGAAAATTTCTCCCGCGGGCAACCAAACACCATTACCCCAACGTTCTCAAAATCGATACTACCTATTTCATCCTTGTTCGTCGCTACCTTGTGGTTTGCACGCAACCGACGGTACAACTTCTTGAACCCACTCCCTGCATGATGCGTTTCTCGCTTGCTCGCGTCGAATAGAATGACTTTCTCCTGTGCTGGTGCTTCTACGGGCGCTTCCCCGTCGACTTTAGTGGCCTCCATTTGTACGTTCACCGAGTAAGGGTATGTACACGTGAATATATAACCCTGTATATACGTACGTTTTTAATGTATCTAATATATATATGTATGTATATTTATCAAAACGACAGAAACGTTACCAATCGATTATACATTCCAATTCCATTTCCATTTCCATTCTTCCAATTCCATTCTTCCAATTCCTTTTCCGCCAAATTTATATTGATTGTATAGAAGAAGAAGAACAATCATCAGAAGGCGGAAGCAAACGTGAAGCTGTGTTCCTGTTAAAGTTGGGACGACAGACACGGCAGCGCATCGCATGGTTTTATTATTTTATTTTGAATTGCTTGATGCTATTTTTATGTTAATAAACAATAGTGAAAAATTTGAATCAACAATATTTTTCGTTTTGTATTCTAATATATTTTGATAGGAATATTTCTTATATAGACATATCAAAGGACAGGTGCCCAAGATTTTTTAAAATGCGACATTTGCACTTGGAAAAGTAATACTTAATGGTTATATAAATAAATAATGGAATAATTATCTTTCATCACAACAAGTAAGTTTTAAGCACAAAACAATGTATACAATAATACCTATGTAACAATACAGCAATTAAGTAAACGGCAGATGCAAGTTGTACCTTGAAGGAAAACCATTAGAAAATGTGATCAAAGAGAAACAAATGTACTTAAAAAATTATTTTCTTATTTAAATTCATATAGTAATACGTATAAGACGACTCTCTCGTATAATTTAAATAAATACAACAACACAGCAACTAAAGACAACGAAGTCGTCAATAAAAACAAATCAACTCTGTCGTTCAACATTTGTTTTTTTGGTTCGTACTTCTTCGATTCTATTCTATTCTAAGCTAATTGAAATTATTTTTTTATTATTTTTATTTTACAGTATTATTATATTATACTGTGTTA
>LT642183.1:0-11395 GCA_900128585.1 Stramenopiles sp. TOSAG23-3 | reverse complement strand
AAAATAAAATTCAAATTGACGAGGGATCTTTTATATAATTAAGTTCTACATGAAACAAAACAAAAACGGATGAGCACGATTGATCAGTAAAATTCTACGAAAGAAATTAGAGGATCGAAAGTACAGGAACGAAATCGCGATTCAAAGTTTGAAGTAGTAGGCCAACAGCGGGAATGCTTCTTCTTCCACAATGAAAGCTACCACTTACTATTCGTTTCGCAACAGAATCCCTGCACGCCGGGTACGGCACTCGGGGAAACAACAAAAAGCTGCTTTGAAAATTGAGAGGGCCCGGAGAAGAGAGATGAGACAGTGGAGGGCGGGCCTTGAAATATCAAGGCACCATAAAGCGGGAATACCAGGGGAGGAAATGGATTTCATCGACCCAAAAGTTAGGGTGGCAATTATTGGGGGGGGAGCGAGCGGGTTAGCGTCTTTACGATATTGCCTTGCAGCGGGGCTCAACGCCACGCTGTTTGAGAAGGAAGAAGTAATCGGGGGGGTTTGGAGGGACATTGCCCCAAAAACGGCAGATAAAATAGTTGGGCATGCCACCACCCCGAAAGGAAAGAAGAATGGGGCGCAGGCCGCCGATTCGGACAGCGACGGTGGCAGGCCCGGCCGCCCGGGCAGCAGCGCAATGTACGACGGGCTTATAACAAATTTGCCGAAAGAAATCATGGCATTCTTTGACCTTCCATTCAAACCCCACCTTCCGTCTTTCGTTACCAATAAGGACATGGGATCGTACCTTCACCAGTACGCATACTACCATGGATTGATGGACCACATAAAGTGTTCAAAGCGTGTCGTCCGCATGTGGCCGAACAATGACGGGAAGACGAGCGAAGGCGAGGAGCAGGAGTTCCAGAACGTCCCTTGGATGGTCGAAGTTTCGGACGAAAGCTGTGCTGTTTACAACACGACCCACAGGTTTGACGCTGTCATAGTTGCGAACGGCCACTACAACGCCCCGGTATTTCCGAATTTGCAAGGGTTGGACGTCTTCCCGGGCGTAGTGATGCACAGCATAGAGTTTGACAAAGGGGACGATTTTCGAGGCAAAAACGTCGTTTTGCTTGGCGCAAAGGCCTCTGGAACAGACATTGCGCTGCAGCTCAAGCTTGTTGCAAAGTCCGTCACAGTGTGCGACAAGAACGTACCGGATAATGTATCAGAGAGGCCAGACAGGGACCCCCTCGTGGCCTGGCGTCCCGCGATAAAGTCGTTGCTGCACTCCGGGGGCGTGGAACTCGTCGACGGGAACGTCCTTCAGGATGTAGACGCTGTTATATTTTGCACAGGGTACAAATATGATTTCCCTTTCATTGATCAGGACTTTGTAGAAAAAAACGATCTTATCCACTCTTCGGGGCGTTGCGTTCAACACTTGCACATGGACTGCTTCCTGAAATCATGCCCCTCCCTTTCGTTTGTAGGCTTGCCTTACAGCGTTGTCCCGTTTCCCCTCTGCGAGTTGCAAGCTCGTTGGATTGCGGCAGTGTACGGAGGGTTGTGCGAATACCCCGTGCCCATGGAAGCGAAAGAAGAGGTGCCGGTAAGCCAGGATGGGATAAACCACTTTCACCTCCTGGGGTCACACCAGTGGGAGTACGGGTTAGAATTGTTGAATTTAGTGGACGATGAGGCGTACCGGCAGTGTGCAGCGACGGAGCACCCGTCGGAAAGTTCCGAGGACGGTGCCAGCGGGCTTGATTCCTTCGTAGCTGCCTCCACCCCATCCTTCCGAGAAGTACCGTTAGCCTCGCACATTAAAAGACAAATGCGAGTAAACCAAGAGATATACGAAGACGTCTCTGGAAAACGCCCCAAATGGGTGGGCGGGAATGCCGCGTACCGGAGCATCGAATACCGCATCGATGACTTGGAAACATGCTCGTGGAGAGTCTTAACGGAAGAAGAGACCGAAAATTTTGTACGGAATCAAGAGAAAAAAGGAGCAGAATACCTCAGTGCGTCCAACGCGAAGAAGGAGGAGAAAACGTTTGTGAAAAAGAAGAAAAATTTGTACCGAAAGATGAAGAACATTGAGTCGCAACTTCCCACGGTGCCGACGATTCAACAATGGGAAGAGTGCCTTTCTGGCATTACGCGCTGTACAATGTGGTGGAGGGAGCTTATTGGAGCGATGGAGTCCGACGAAGAGCGTATCAAGTATTCGCTAGTGCTCTGGATGCTCGTACAACATGCGCTCCAGTCAGGGCCCCTTGTAAACAGTAAACCAGGCTATTTCAAACGAAGCAACAAAGAAATAATAGAAAAGTCTTTACTATTTTTGAAGGAGGTCCAAGGCGCTGGAGACTTAGGCTTCACGGACCCCCAAAAAGAACGTTTCAAGAAGTGGGTGAAAAATGCAGAAAAAGCATTTTCGAAAGCAGCTGATAGTGGGAAAGTTCCAGTCAATAAATCGGCATTCTCGTCGAAAAAACAGAGGAAGGGGAAGAAAAAGCACAGTTAAGAAAATGTTCAGAAAATTAAAAATATTTTTTGTTTTGTCAAGCCGACACAACACTATGAATATAGCCTAAAATAATATAAATTATTAGATTAATAGTTTCGAAATCCAATAATTAAAGAAACAAGAAAATTGGCTGTTATTTAAGTATTGAATGAACATACTCAAACAAACACACTTGTAAAATTTTTAACAAAGTGTAACACACTAAAAATATCTTTGCTACTTCTTATACATCGTTTGGATTTGCATTTTAGTCCCTGCACCAGCGCCAGGGGGAACTTGGACTCTATAAATTTGACCATCGCGAGGGTCCTTAACAGAGATCATCTGCCCAGAGGAAACGCCAGGGGGCAACTCGATCTCAAGCGTATCACCATAACTTTCATTTTGTTTTGTTTCTGTACTAGGCGGAGCCGACGCACCCGCGACACATAGCTTGTCAATGGCTTTCGAAACGTCATAATCTACTGTTGGCAGCACCTTCCGTGCAGCTTGGGCATCAAAACCCATGGACACGCACATTTGGACTTTGGTTTCTAGATCACTCGACGAATTACTCGACGCGGGAGGCGCAGAAGGATTTGCAGGGGCCGCAGGTTTTGTGCTGTCATTACCCAAAATATCTACGGCTGCTGACATGTCATTGTTGGACTGTTTCAAGGCATTTATAGCTGCGCTTTTCTCGAAGCCCATGGCCACGAGAGTTTCAGCGTTCTTCTCGATTTCCTTGTCAGCACCTTTGCTGCTTGATTCAGCCTCCCCGGACTTCTTTCTTGAGAAAAAGGAAGACACGGCTTCTGTCATCGATTTTTTGGGGGACAACCCGGCTGCTGATTTAATCACGTCGAAAGATATGTAGGCAACGGCTGGGGTTTTGAATTCGGTTGGGGATACGTCCATCGATTTGCTTTCGATTGGTGGCAACGGCAGATCAGGCGTAACTTCAAAGTAAATTGTGGTGTTTTCTTCCACGTAATTATTTGCAGTTTCTTGGCAAGATGAGATAAGGGCGGACACACTGGGTTGAATATTATGAAGCTGGTCGCTCTTAAGCTTCGCTATGCGCGAGACATGCTTGCTCGCAACTTGGGCGTACGTCGCGGCGTACCCATACTTTCCCTTTTCGTAATAGTCGACTGCTAGAAGTTTTAATGCAGTAGCGTGGAGCACTTTGGGGAGAAACCCACAAACTTCCAACAGCAAGGTGTCCAGTTGGTCAAAGTCGTCTTTGGGAAGCTTTCGCAACAGCCCAGCGGCGTCTTCATAATAGCTTATGCAGCCAACAAAAAGTTTTGAGAGCAGCGAAGACGGCAGTTTTTTCCCCGAAGACAGGACTTTTGCAATCGCCATTTGTTGGGCTTGGGCCTGCATAACTTTTGCAAGGGCTTTCAACACAGAGCTATTAACCTCGAATGGCACCAGCGCTGGCGTCGACTCCCACTTTGGGAGCAGGGTATCCGCCACGTAGATTAAAATACCAGCAGCCTCTCTTAAGAGTTTAGCAGCGCTGACGTAGTCCTCCGCCGCACTGCAGTTTGCCGCCACGTTGCTAGTTTGCAACGCTTGCAGTGTCAGAATCTCAGCCATTTCAAACACGAACGCCGGATTCGTCCAGTGTGATACTCTGCCACGTCGGTCAAGCACGCTTGTCCAAGAAAACTTGTACTTGTTTTTCATTTTGACAGGCTCGTCACTGCCGTGCACCATAGACTCTGTAATACACCAAACTGTGGGGTAATATTCTTTACAAGCGGCAACAATAGCGCGGGGGTCTGGGGTGGAACCACCATATGTTAACGAAGACATCAGCGCCTCCCTCCGCTTAGAAGCAACTTCCAGGACATCCATGGTCTTTTCGTTGAACGGACCACTGAAAGTCTCTTCAAAAGAAAGTTTTTTACTAAGTGGGTTGCTGAACTTGGATATGTGCGCAATAGTACGCACTATCGCTTGAGAGGAGTCTTCAGCAAGTTCAGTCATGGTGACTATTAGTATCGACGGCTTGTATATACACAAAATATAAGCGACCCCGCGTCTCTTCAAATTGATGAATCAGGTCAGACGGTTTGGTAAAAGAAAAAAATTGCTTTTTGATTCCACTTTTCCTACATTTCATTCCCAGACGACCATTGAAATATTGACTGGTCTGAAAAAAAAATAGAAATTATTATTTTAATTAATTAATATACTAGTCGTCGGTCTTTAATATTATTATTATTATTATGTTGTCACACGGTCATCTATTGTATTATATCCATCCTCCTCGTTCTTACTTCTTCTTCTCCTTTCTCTTAGTCGACTATTAAAAAATTAAATAGAAGAATACAATGATGATTTTAAAAGTGATGATCACGCACAAAAGAGTTTTATTATATTTCTCCTCCTGTGGTGTTCATAGTCGTCTGTATACTTATTACTCTTTAAGCTATTTACAGTATTATATTTTTTCATAGGGGAAATCACCTTCGAGTCATCCATGCTGGCATGTTTCTATTTGGGTTATTATAAAACCCTCTTCCTCTTCCACCAGGTGGTTGGTAAGCTGGAGGCAGAGGGGCACCTCTGCGCGGTCCTGGGACCATTTGTGGGCGTGGAGGAACACCTCTTACTCCTCTATGGAGACTACCTCTGGATCCAACCCCAGGACCGTGGTGGAACCGTCTTTGTTGCTGCTGCAACATCTGTTGAGCACCCCCCCTGCCTCTGCCTTGGGCATGGCGGGGAAGACCTGGGTGGTGCTGTTGGACGTACTGGTGCTGTTGGGTGTACTGGTGCTGTGCATGTCCATACATTTGCTGCGAATAGAATTGTCGGCTGCTATTTGGGGCATGGCCTCCTGTACCCATAGGTTGAATTCCACGGGGATAAACCCCACGGGGGGGTCGATTGTGTGAATGCTGCGGAACATGTGCACTTTGGGCAGCCCTAATGGACTGCTGGAGGGCTTCTACGGAAAGCGCCATTGAAGGGGTTTGTTGGGGCTGGGGAGTTTGAAGCTTATTACCTTGGTCGCTGTCTGTATTTGATTTTGCACTTTGAATCCCTGGCCGAGTTTGGGACTGTGAGCGGCCTCTACTTGAACTATGCAAGCTGTTGCTACGGCTTGTTCTTTTACCGGAGCGGGAGTTAGATACTAAAACGGCTACGAAGGAGTGCTTTAATGATTCCGGCCGCAAATTCTTCAAGGCATATATTTGTGTTACGTCAATGCCCTTTGTGTTTACAAGGTAGAGCTGTCCACCAATGCCACCTTCTACTTTTATGTATGCAGCAGGCTTCTCGGGCTTGCAAAATTTACTCAGGCCTCCACTGGAATCATCGCTCTTCACATAGCCAAGAAAGGGCTTCGTTGAAACCCGGGAACACATCTTATTAAGCTCATGGATGGAGAGGCGGCCTTTAACAGTTAAAATAGAGCCCAACTCCATAGGCGCAGGGGAGAGATGGCTCCCATTTAACGAATGAATTTCACATTTTATGCTCCCAGATCGTTTCATTTTTACACTACCTTTCCAAACCAAAGTTTTTGGAACAACCCTTTGTCTTTTCGCACTTTCACCAGAACGTTCGCCATCATTTGCCGATCGTTTTTTCGCCACCGAACGTTTTGGTTCTACTTGTACCAAATCATCCTCGTCTTCGGGAAGAATGGGGGTCCCTTCGTCATTTTTTTCTTCGGAAAGAATGGGGGTAGTCTCTTTTTCTCTCGCTTCAGTTGATGGTCTTGTCTTGGTCGGAGAACTTGCTTTATTAAACCCACCGCTAGAACTTGCTTCTATAAGTTTGTCTGTGGCAAGTTTTTTCTTCCATGCCTTTACTTCGACGTCGAAGTCCGTCGGTGTTAAAGCGGTCAATTCTTCAACCGACATGTCCCCCAATAATACTTTGTTTCGCAAACCTGCGTTTTCCTTCAGGTTTGATTTTAATGTTTTGTAATGCTTATCAAAGCCATCCGTATAACTTCCATACTTTGCGTGCAAAGAACGCTCAATATTTCTTGCTAAAACGTTCGTGGCGGCAGCGGTTTTCTCGCCCCGAAGGCGTTCTTTCGACATATCAAGCGCACACTCCAAGAGATTGCAGAAGTTTTCTTTCTGCATTTTGAGAATAAACGCCTTTTGGTCGTTCCCAGACGTGGGGTTTTGCACCTTTCGACGCTTTTTATGATGTTCTTGCGTCTTTTCAGGGCCAGGGTAATCAGGGTCGCTCTCATCGGGCTCCTCCTTTTTACGATGTTCTTGCGTCTTTTTAAGGTCAGGGTAATCAGGGTCACTCTCATCGGACTCCTCAGAATCCTCACTGAACACATCACTTAAGGTGAGGCCCTCATCTTCGTCTTCAAAGTCCCTGCTTCTTTTTCTCTGCTTTTCTTCAACAACAAATAGTTTTAGCTCATCAATAGCGTTCTTGAAAGACGCACACTTACTTAAAAAACTAGGATGGTTTGGTTCGTTTTCGGAAAATGGCACCAACCTCCACTTTTCCCGTGGAATATGAACGTACTTTCTACCACATAGGAATGCCAACATATTGCCTTCCCCTGGCGATTTTGAAAGCGCTTCGTCGTTGCATCCGTTGGCCTGAGCCCCCTTAATTTCAGCTTTGGCCAGCGCGTCCGGAATCAGTCTTCCCGGCCAATAAGGGTAGTTTCGGTATTTTATCCAGCGCGCTTGGGAAGTCCCTTTTCGGATTACCAGCGAGCTTCCGTATTTTTTCTTCATTTTTGTTGTTAGCCCAGTTTTGATTTCATTCCGGAACGATTCTAGGTAGAGGTTTTCGTTCAGAATTACATGTTCTGGTGATTTCTTTAATGCCACACTAATGTGCTTTTCCAATGCTTTAGAGGAGAGCAGGACCGTTGCAGATGCTTCCCGGAACTTTTTCACTTTTTTGAGAAGCTTTTTAATGCATTTTGGATTGACAAGGATGCTAAACTTCTTTGTATTTGTTATAACCCGTTCTAACTTTTCCACAGAAATCAATTTTGGAGAATTAGACTTCGACTCAAGTGCTTCACGAATTTCTTCTCTCTCCTTTAACACACCGATGATATCGGTTGATCGTTGCAATGATACCTCTGCACTCTTGCTTGATAAACGAAGCAGGTTCTGTTGCAAGTCATCTTTTAGTTTCGAAATCGACTTTTGTAAGTTGTTCAGTGCGTCAATGTTCACCGATTCTTCAGATGTCATTTCGTACGTTGTAGTAGCAAAGTTTTCGGCCTTTTCATCAATCCGCTTTATGTCCTGGACAAAATGCGCTAATAACTTCACATTTTCAAAATCACAGAAGGGTGTAGAATTATATAATAAAGAAAAAGTATCCATCTGTTGGAGACTAAATTTTGCTCTATATTCATCGGCTTCAGGGCGCAATAGTGCATCTACTCTGTCCAAATGATCCTTCGATTTCTTGATTCTTTTCATTTGTGCTTGAATTTGCTGTACTACACTTTTTACCTTCCCTTTTGATCCTTTAATGTTTTTAAATTCTGGAGCATTTGACCACAGATTGTTAAAATAACTCTGGCTCCGACAGGTTTCGACATTGGAAATCCATTCTCTGGCCTTAAATATTATCCACAAGTCTCTCTCTTCTGGAATGGATACTTTGCTCTCACGTTTATGTTTTCCCAGAGCATTGCCCAAATCATTATTACTAAGGTTTATACAAACACGCAGCTTTTCACGGTATTCAACACTCGCTTTAATAGTCGTGGAAATCCGCTCAAACGCCTCCCCAATTTCGGAATCAGATGAACTAGTACCCAGAGATTTCAAAGGTTCGAACTGATCCTTTAAAGCATTCAGTTTCGCCAATGTTGGTCGTTCTGCTTGCATGTACACAAAACGCGATTCGATTAGCCACAACGCTTTTGTGCAGTTGACATATACCTTGTACAGTTTCCCCCGCAATTCGTTTTCTGCATTTGAATTGTTTTGGTCTTCAACCGGCACCTTTTTCAGCGCAGTGTTATATACGGAATACTGTTGCTGCAGGAACCCCAGATTTGCTATACCTCCCTCTACGGCATCCCTCGCGTCAAAACTTTGGCTTAACCGGAGGATTCCTGTGAATTCATTTTCGGTTTTGGAAGCCCATTCGACAGCCAAAAACCGGCACTGTAGAGGCAGGAAAAGGTTACTTTCGAATTTCAAACTGCTCTCCTCTTTAATTAGGTCTGAAAATGCGTCGCAGGAATAGGTGTTTAAATTGCTGAGCAATTCAAGGGCACGGGACTCCCACGATTTTACCCGGCCAACTGCTGTTTTTACACCTTCTAGTGGGGCGGACTCCACATTGTACACAGCAGCTTCAGTCAAATATTTTTCAGCAGCTTCAAGCTTCCAGCGTTCTGGCTTTATATTTAGGATTCTTAATTTGTATGGAGGACTACCCTGTAAATATTTGCCCCCCTCCTCATTCACCATAGCAGCATGTTGATGAATACTCTTCATTTTCCGGTATTTTTCTCCAACTTTGTGATGCTGAAAGAAGGACAAGAGCATCGTGTCAGTATCTTTGCCATCTTGTTTTATCAGTGCGGAGATTTCTTGTACGAAAGCCTCAACTGCCATGAGTGACTCGGTGCTAATGCTTGATTCTTTGCTATTGGCACCAGAAATCAACGCAGATGCTTCTGCGTCCCACTGAAGGAAGAGCAAGCGTCGCGTTAAATTTTTTATCGCAGGTGTCATATTTATCGGCAAGCCTGAAGCTTCTTCAATTAAAAGTTGCACATTCTTGAAAGGAATATTCTCGTCGGATAATGCGACCTCGATCCGCGCCTCGAAGTTCTTGACATTTTGCAATTCTGTTTGCAGCCGTTCCATGATATGCTGAGACGAAGTGGAAAGAGCTTGCTTCTTGCTTAATGCTAAACCGTTTTTTATGGCGGTCTCAAGTTCCTCCTTTGAGCATGGTTGGGACTCGATAGGGGCGCTGCCCTCGTTCTTATCTCTGGTATTGTATGGTCTGCCTCCCTGATCCGTTCCAGAACGTTGCGTTTCCAGTCTTGTTTCCAGCGATTTTGCTTCCTGCAAGAACACGATTTCTTCCTTAAGGGAACCGTACTTGGTACTAATTTCGGAAACAATATTTACCTTGTCTTCCAATTTCCTTAGCCGATTTTCAAATTTACGAAAACAGTCCAGCAAATTTGGGCTCTCAGCAGCGGATAAAAATTCAGCGTAGATATCGTCCCGTTTCTGGACAGTTAACATAGCCTGCTGCGCCCTTTCTAAGCCCGGAAGGCGCAGATTCTTCGGAAATGCACATTTTTTCGCCCGTTCGATTACCCCCTCTAACACCTTCAAATCCACACAACGCCCATTTTTCAATGCCAATATGCACTCTGCTGCTCCCCTTTCCCACGTGTTCGCAGAAAACAGTATATCCTCCAGGCGTCTCATAATGTTCTTACTAGGGACCGTCGAAATACCGTTCGTTTTACCTGACGCGACTAACTGTTTCAAACGTCGGAATTCTATCATTTGGAGGGGTGTATCAGGTGCATCTTGGGCCGGCGCTGCATCAGAAAATACCTGAGACGCCTCCAATACCCACGATAGGTGATCCAGGTTCACTTCCAACTTACTAGTATCAACAATCACGGGAAACCCGTGTTGATCGTCGAGGCGCGCTCTTTCAAAAAGTTGCTCCCCCTGTTCCATTTTGCGGTATATTTCTGAAGGTTCCTCTGGAAAGGGGGCATCCACAAATGCAGCCATTTCCTCACTCCATCGAATCGCAGGCTTCAGAACATCAAGAATTCCCTCTAACTGCTTAGCCTCCTGGTTAACACCATCGACGTCCACTTCTCCACCCGTGACTGCTCCCAGCAGAAGTTCTTGTGCGGAGTACACAACGTTCAAGCAATCCCCCAGTTTCATTTTATCGGGCAATTCACCTTCCGCGTCTTCCCGTGGGGTCTCTTCGTAAGAATATATTTTAAACGCAGAGCAAATGGCCCATATGCGCCGCATCTCACAGCCCAAACGTTTGATCCGAGGGTCCTTTATCATATCAATTCTTTCAGTCAAATCCTCATACTCGTCTTCTTTCGGATCGAACTCATACAGTTCGCAAAAATTGTCGTACACAATGTAGTACGCCTGCGGCTTCCCTATTTTCTTCCCTTTCTTCCGCCGTATTCCCACGATAGTGCTTTTGTACGATGTTTTCACTCCCCCTTCATGCAGTTTGATCAGCACACGCCTACCAACGCAGAAAGTTGGCACGTCGCCCCCAGAGCGTTTCTGGGGTTCTTCCTCGGTTGAACCGAACACGGCCTCGAGTTCGATTTCCACTTCTCTCGAAATGGCTGCTTTCTGTTTCTGGGGCTCTTCCTCTGTTAAATCGAACGTGTCCTCGTGCTCGATTTCCACTTCTCTCGACATGGTTGTGTACAAAATAAATAACCAAGTGTTTCATCGAACAGAAACGAAAGAAAAAACACAACCAAATTACGATGAAATGAATCAAATCAATAGTGGCAATGTATTATCAGTGTATACATGATAGTTAACGCAAAATTGGGAATGAATGATTAAAATGCTCTTAAAGAAAAAAAATAGTATAATATTATAATAATAAATATACTAAATAATAATAAATTTACACCACCACCACCGTGTAATATACAACACAACAAGAAGAAGAAGAAAAAAAATAAAAATATCTTCTTTCTTCTTCTTCTTTTTTTTTTTTGGTGGAAAAGAAAGCTCATTTTGTAATGCTGTGATTATGTGTATTATTAATTTCATCAAGTCGTCCTTGTTGTCTCGATCAATGATGATGATAGTCTAGCTTACAAACTGTCATGACGTATCCCTCTCAGCGTATATCGAAAAATTCTCCCACTGTCATGATGTATCAGTACAGGATCACATGATCGTTTTGTATATATAGAAATAG
>LT642182.1:0-40503 GCA_900128585.1 Stramenopiles sp. TOSAG23-3 | reverse complement strand
GTGAACATGGGACGTATGGAGACGAAGAGGGTGCGACAAACATTTCATTTTGCAAGAACTGCTCTTCGGGTAGGTTTCCTGATTCAAAAGACGGCCTAATGACTTCAGAAGACAAGGCCTGCGACGGCGCGTGTAAACAGGGACAATTTGGTACCGGTCCTGGGAAGAAAACAGAAGGTTCAGCGTGCGAATTCTGTTCCGAAGGAAGATACGGTGACCAATCTGCCGCCCAAGACGAGTCCATAGGGTGCCCGGGCGTATGTTTGGGAGGAACGTACGGGGAACAAGAGGGGGAAACAACAGAAGATGCAGCATGCAAAAAATGTGCGGCTGGCAGGTACGGCGATCAAGTTGAGGAGACCACGGAAAATGAAGCATGCCCGGACAAGTGCGAGGTAGGGAAATACAGCGATGTGAAAGGGTCGGTGATTGACAATTGCATCGTTTGCCCGCAGGATGAATACGCGGACGAGGAAGCGTTAGGTGAGTGCAAAACATGCGAAAATGGTGAGAAAACCCGCTTTCCAGAGAATCGGATTCCTGAACACCACGACAATGTCACAGATTGCTATAAAGTACCATACATAACGGCTATTTCTCCTCTCCCAAGCACGACGGCAGGAAATGTGGCCACTACGTTCACGTTTGAACCAAACGCGCTTCTCGAGAACGCTAGCTCCTTCGACGATTTAGAAATCGAAATAAACGGTCAAAAATGGCAGATACTTTCTAGAAATCTAACTACGCGGCAGATAGTGGCCATGTCAAAACCAGGGGTCGGAATGGAACACAAAGTGATCGTTTCGGTCGATGGAATAACAAACGACGAACACAATGATACGTTTCGCTACAGCCAACCTGTTGTTTATAACGTTTCTGCTCCTCCTGTAGCGGGGGGGGCAATGCGATTCTATGCCCGGGAATGGGGAACAGACCATTTAATCGTTGACATTGAGGTCAACGATGGAAAGTGCACCCATAAATGCACCAATATTGAAAAGTTAGACGATGACTACCTACAGTGCAATTACCAGGCGGAAGGGCGCTTTGGTGATTGCAACACCAGCCTGGTCACGCTAAAGGTGGCAGGGCAAGAATCGGCGGGGGTTTATATTTGCTATGGCGAAGACGATGATGGGCAGATAACAAATGTGCCGCCCACACGGAAGTCTATACCAGAGGACGGAGAATATGTGTACGAGATATCTATAACGCAGACCGTGGGAATAAGATTGACCAAAAATGTCACCATAGACGTGTCAGCAATATGTAACCCATCGCCGTGCCCGCCGGACCTCGGGTGCCATTTGTCGCTTGACGGTGATCAGTTTGCTGATAGTGTCAGTGTTGTGTTTTCCAAATCAGATTTCCCTTCTAAGGGCGTACCCCCTGAACCTGACGGGGACCCCCCGATGAAGTCCATAACTGTGAAAGGCAAGTCCAACAAAATCGATGAAGGCAAGGGAGCGAGTGCGCAGGAGTGCGAGATAGAGCACAGAGTAAACAAGGCGATGTCTGCGGAAACAATGCACAATGCGAATGTGGAGCAGCTCATCGTAACCGTTACCAACGAGGACGTTGCTGATCTGAAACTGTACGTCTACAATGCGAAAAATAAAGCTTTCGATTTTCCAGTCAAATTTATTGGACCACTTTGCAACGCGGAAGGTAGCAATTCAAGCTATGGCATCGCGTTGGACACCGAGCCCGTATTGGACGTCGTAGTAACCCCTACAATAGAACCAATAGAAGGCATTTCAAAGCCCACTCTGTTGAAAGTAATCCCCCCAACACTAACATTCACAAAGAACAATTACGCCACGGTGCAGAAAGTCACCGTGCTTTCAATAAACGACGACGTGGACAATGACATAATCCAATATCGTATCGTTCATAACATTTCGTCCCAAGACCTGGGGTATGGTACGTTCGTGGACACGGAACAGAGAAGAAAAATACCTTCCTCGTACACGATGATTGAAGTAGCAGACGACGACACCGCGAAAATTGTACTGGGGAAAACCGCTGACGTAAAACTGTACGAGGGCGCCATTAACGGAAGCCGTGTTGAAATCACTGGACTGTTGACTGAGCCGTTGCAACCAGTTCATTTAAAATTGGAAATTATCCCCGAGGACGGTATGGAGGACGCGAAGAATGAATCTGAAATAACCAAGTATTTGAACAATTTCAAAATATCCCCGCCGAACATTACAGTGTATCAAAACGACTGGAATAGCATTGACAAATTCTTTGAGGTAAGAGCATTGGATGGACAGGATAAAGGTTTCACAAAACCATCACTAAAGATCGCATCGGAAAGCGAGGATCCAAAGTACGACGGGCTGACGAAACAGTTGACCGCTACAATTTCACTTTCAAAGCGTGATATGTCACTCCCCACATGCGCAAAACAGTGCGTCGCGGAGGAAGGAGATCTCGAAAAATACACAATCATATTTACACGCCGCCCGGTTAAAACGATGACAGTTAAGCTGAAAGTTACAGAGGGCAACTGTATATTTGAAGACGCACAAGGCCAAGATAAACATTTAAAAGAATATACTGTACGTCCCGATGCATCTGATGACGGGGACCAAGCGGTTAGTGGCGGCGAGAATGGAACAATATTTCTGGAGCCAAGGGTAAAAATGCCCGACAACGACGAAGATGAAGGTGTTGCCAATTCTGGCTTGTATTGCACAATACAACACAGTTTGGTCGCAGACCGAACCCAAGATACCGAATATTTTGGTGTAGTGGAAGAGCTGCGCTATACCATAAAGAACGACGATGAAGCAGGCATAAAACTTCGCCAATACCGAGAGGTAGGTGGGAAAAACGTCACCGTCACCGCCACCTCCGCCAGCTACAGAGAGGATAAAGTCACGAGTCTGGGGCCCCTGTGCCTTGACGAAGGCAGCTCCGTTTTCTATGGAATACAGTTAGAGACAAAACCGCTCCATAATGTGACAGTGTCGTCTGTAATTGCACTGCCGCGGATCAGATCGCCGGTAAAGCTGACGGTGATTCCTGCTCAGTTCAACATAACTCCAACAGGTTGGGAGACCGTCCACATGGTTGAAATAAAGTCCTCCCATGATTACATTGACAACTTTTTTGATGCGGAAGAACTTGAGGTTACACACTTCGTTCATTCGGACGACCCAGTGTACGAGAATAGCGTTGCAAACGTGACAGCCACCGTACGAGTTACCGATCACCCCGAGGACACGGCAGGATTGATCCTTGACCCGTCAGGCTTTATATCGATGGACGAAGGCACAGGCGGGGCGGGAAGCTTGGAAGGGGGGAAAATTATTCGATTATTACGATTCAATACAATCCCCCAAAGCCGTGTCTTGATTAAAGCTTCGCTGGTGGGGACGGAAGAGCTGCTAACGTTGAATGATGGTGACGACGGAAGAGAACCACTTCTGACAGTTACGCCTGAATTCCTTGATATTAGCACGGCGGATGGTTGGAGAAATTTTACGGATTCAGACAAATTTAACTTCACAATAACTTCGGAACTTGGGGATTATTGCCATGAAGAGACAGTAGATAACGAGATAATCTGCAAATACACCGACACTAGTTTTAAGCTGAGACTTACATGCACGAGCGACGACCAGCCGTACTCCAGTGAAGCAGTGGAACAAACGGTTTTTCTTAGTATTGTGGAATTGAAGACAAGGCTATCGCCCCTACGACCAGAGTTATTCGTAGGCGACACTTTCACCGAATTGCGCGTTGAGTGGAGGAGAGCCGCAAATGACTTGGAGCAGGCAAAGCAGGAGGAGAGCGAGAGTCCAAACTGGAATTTGTTTGAAGTTCAAGTCAGCACTAGTGAATACTTCCCCGAGGAAATTACTAATGTTACCAGGTTAGACTTTGACTACACCCCGGGACCCAACAAAACAGGAACGTTCCACTTCCGTACGAACGTCAGCAAACTGCTGTCAGATGAAGTTGTTTATGTCCGGGTTAAGAAAATAGCATTCCCGGACTCGGGCTGGTCCACGACCTCCTTGGGCTGGAAGGTAGCGAGCCAATGCCAGTACATTCAGCAGTATCTGAACACGTCCTTGGGCCTTACAGATTGGTCGTGCGACACGTGCCCGATGGGGGCATCGTGCACGGGACGGAACATTACGTGGCGGGAAGTCAAGCCTTTATTTGGTTGGTGGCGCAATGCTGTGTGGACGTCGATGCGCCCGAGTAACTTTACCAAGTGTTTCTTCCCTCCCGCGTGTTTGGGCGGCCCAAATATTGCGCACAGGGGAAGGTTCCTCTCGGACAAGGGGGTTGATCTTTCCATGGTGAACTCCCCCGAAATTTGCAACCCGCAGGAAGGGTACAAGCAGAAGTGTGACCGTGACCCGCACAACCGTTGTCGGCTGTGCGCGACCTGTGAGATTGGGTATCGGCGGAGGGACATTGGCTCTGCGTTACTGTGCGATCTGTGCCCCCCGAAACAGGCGAACAAGTTCTTGCTGGCATTGGGGGCCCTGCTGATATTCGTAGTCGTAGGATTGATGGTGTTCAACCATATTGGAACTGGGGGAAAAAAGTCTCGGTTTGAAATGCGGAAAGTCATTATAATCAATTACTTGCAGACGACCTACATGATCGCAAACATGGACGTTCCCTGGCCCGATCAATTGTCAGGTTTGTTTCAATTCACTGGGGCTGTCTCCACCGTGGGCGAGCAATTGATCAACCCCGTGTGCGAGTTATCGTACATGCAGGCGGCAGAAGTGGCGTACTCGAAGCAGTTAGGGTATCTGTTTGTTGTGCCGTTGTCGGGGACGATTATATGGGGCGCGTGGCAACTGTCTGCCCGTGTCCTCGGCAGGAACTTTGCCTACCGCGGTCCTGATGGACGCTCCCCAAGTTTAAAGGACGGGTTCATCGCCACAATGGTGTTTCTGATGTACTTGATGTACCCAACGCTTTGCCGCCAAGCGTTTGCCCTTTTTATTTGCACAGCTGTTGGGGGTAAAAATTACATGATTGCCGACCTGCAAGAGGAGTGTTGGGTCGGACGCCACATGACGTGGATAGTATTCTGCTCCATACCGCAGATTTTTCTGCACGTCCTTGGCTTCCCGGCAATAGGGCTGTATGCCGTGTACCGGAAAAAACGGTTGAAGGGCCACAGCCATGATAAATCGTTCAGTGGCCTTCGTGAAATAAAAATTAGGAATACGCTGTCCTCCACGATCAGTCTATTCAAGTTTGGAATGTTGTACAGCGCCTATGGGCCAAACCGTTGGTACTGGGACGCAATTATCGCTTTCAAGAAAGCCTCGATCGCGTTTTTGACTAGTTTCGTGACCAAACCAGAACTGGAAGTTCACTGGGTCGTGTTTTTCACCTCCTCGTTCATTCTGTTAAATGAGTTTGGAAAACCCTACAACGACCCCGTAAAGGTACAGATGATGCGCGAAGCGGCGCTGAAGGCCCGAGAAAAGAAGCTGAAGCTGGGAAAAAGTGGCAAAAAGAAACTGACAAAGAAAAATCGAATCGAGTCGGCCACCCTCGTCAACACCCAAAAGGCTATAAGCATCAAAGATCCCGGCGAGGAGCTCCAGCGCCTGGACTCGTTGACGTGCTACGTCTCGATGATAACCGCTTGGTCTGGACTGTTCTTTATACTATTTCCTTACTGCAGCGATTACGAGCTCGGCTGCTCCATTTTATTGGGGTTTGTGCTGTTGGCGAACATTGCCTTTTTCTTTTACTGTGTCTATATATTTCGGGAGCACATTGTTAAGGAAAGTAAAAGGATTTGCAGCCTTTTGCTCACATGCCGGTGCTGCCGTGAAAAAAAAAAAGAGGACGGTAAGGCGGGGAAAAATGGCGCGGGTGGGGCCAAACGCAATCGTCGAGACGTTCACGGGAACCCTTTGCTGTACCGGAAATCGTTTGCTGCGTTTCAAAACACTGTGAACCCTTTGCTGAACGTTCAGAAACAACTTAACGAAGTGGAAAACAACAGTCAGACTAGAGTACTGCAGTTGAAAGCATTAAAGAGAGAAGCCAACGCGAGGAGGTCGGAAATGTTGAGGCGTCTAAAAAACAATCGCCGGTTGCACCTGGATCCCAACGCCCCCGTCCCGGTGGAGTGGACGCGCTTAATAGGGAACGATGATCAACTTTATTTTTACAATCCTCGAACAGAGGAGATCAGAAGCGACGACCCAACAAAGGATTGGATCGCAACCGCGGACGAGGAAGGGGATGTTTACTACTACCACAAGGAGACACTCGAAGTGCGATGGGATGACCCCTCGAACGATGACGGCGGGGACGATGATTCTGAAACAAAGCTGTGGATTTCAGCCGTGGACCAATCCGGCGATCCTTATTACTACCACAGAGAGACTCGGGAGACTAGATGGACGAACCCATACGATGTATGGGAGCTGTGCTTTGACCCCCAATCCAAAAAACGGTTCTTTTTCCATAAAAAAACGAAAGAGATAAAATGGATTGGGGATAAATTAGATTTGCTGTTCTCCACAGACTCCGCAAGCGATGGCACCAGCGGTGAAGAAGCGCCAGCCTCCGCCCAGCGAGGAATAACCCAGACGGTGCGGGGACTCTTTCGCCAAGTCACCAAAAGGAGAGTAAAAGCGCGAAAGAGGGGTAACAATTCCGAAGAACAGGTAATAGAAATGGGAACCTTTTAGAAAACGACTGGAGAACCAAGATGAAATATTTATAGATCTAATTTCTTCTTAAAAAAGGAGCTCTAATTTGATTTATTAGTATATAGTGTTCTATAAAATATATTAATATAGGTGGTGGGGTGGTGGAAATCATCATCAAATTGTTCT
The DNA here is from genome assembly GCA_900128585.1 of Stramenopiles sp. TOSAG23-3. Taxonomy (NCBI): domain Eukaryota; species Stramenopiles sp. TOSAG23-3. Next base: position 33,658 of record LT642182.1, on the reverse strand, counting down.
GATGATGTTTTGTCGAAATTCTTTTTTCGTCCGCTTTGCTGTGTACAGTTTGAATCTTGTACTTGTTTACCACCACATATTCTGATAGTATTTGCGTACCGGTACAGGTATTAATACCAAGGTACCGTACCTGGAATCCTGTAACTGTCCTGTACCGGTATTAATACCTGTACCTGGGGTATGGGGTACCGATGATAATACCTGATATATTATTAAATATAATACTCTATTTTAATAACACTGTGGGATGTGTCCGTGTTGTTGTATAATATAGTAAAGTAGTATGTTTATTATTATATATTATTTATTATTTATTATATTTTTTTGACTAGTAGTAGTAGGGCTAACTATATGGAGTGGATAAAACTACTCTTCGTTAACAAAAGCGGAACCACTCTTCGTTCACAAAAGCGGAACCACTCTTCGGAAACAAAAACGGTGCAATACACCTCCACGCACTTGCCATCTACAACTAAGCCAAGGTATCAAAATTGAAGAGCAACAAGAACGGAACTCTTGTTGTCCCCCAGTTATATCAGCAAACGCGTTGTTAGGTTGGGGTTTGCAGCACACATGACTAAACGAAGCACCTCCGTATTACAGCTTTCTTGGGCCTTCCTTTGTTTTGCACAGGCTTGCGCAGCTGCAGAAGAGTCAAAGTATTGCCATTATACTGATGCAATTGGCAACGTGTATGACTTGTCGGGCATTGGTAAGCCTCCCGAACCGCTGCCTTGCGCTCCGTCCTCGTGTTCTTCTATAGCAAAAGACAGAAACGTAATCGTGAATGTTTGTCAGCCTTTGCCAGAAAGCCGGGTTAAAGACTGTAAGGGCTTCAAAGCTGGGCAAGAAGTCTTGGGGATTTATAAATTCAAAGACTCTGACAGCTGCACTGTACTCGGGTTTCTGGAAAGTGAACCACGTTTTACAACTGGTAGCAACTACTTAGGTGTCGCGTACCGCGGAAGCACGTGCAAATTATCGAAGTATGAACTAAGATACGAATTTTACTGCGATTCTGGGGCGACCTCTGACGAGTATGAGCTGGTCTCTTTGGACAAAGCGGGGTGCAGCTATACTGTGAAGATAACGAGCAAAAGCGCGTGCGCCACTCCCCCTCCGACTGTTCTGTCGCCGTTTGTGTGTGTCCTGTTGGGGCTTTTCGGGGTATTTACGTGCTACTGCTTTTCTGGTTGCCTGTACAACACCCAGTTTCGCGGGGCATCAGGGTTAGAGAGTGTTCCCCACGTCGACTTTTGGAGAAAGTTTTTGGGCTATGTCGAAGAAGGTGCACTTTGGTTTTGGCTAAAAGTAACTTGCCAAAATGACAAACGAACAACAATGCACAAGAGTTTGATCCAAGACGACGAACTTGGGCAGGACGGTTCACCCGACGCAGAGGGTTTGTCGGAGCATGAAGTTAAACACACTGTTACGCATCTGTGAAATTATTTTAAATGTCCCCCCGTTCTTCGCGAGATTAGAGGATATGGAAGCCGTCATAACACAACCAGAGGGGAGGAGATTTGACGTCGCTTTGAAAATGGCAGAGTAAGGAGAAAGGAGAGACAGACAATTAAACCAAAAAACTCTTTTTGTCCACACGGTACTGATTATAAAAATTAGTCGTAATTTTATTTTCCAAAAGATATTTTTTCAATTTACAACGCAACCACCATCCTCTTCACGATCTAATTTATTCTCTCGGTCTTTCCCGTCGCTATTGTGGCCATCAACGGGATTGCCAATGGCTTTCTGGTCTTGAAGCTCGGGTGTCCCTCCATTCTCAAATACTTCAGGATAACACACTTGTTTGGAGTGGATGAGTTTATCTTCCAAAGTTCGGATTGCTAACGTTATCGACTGGAACACCAGCACATCGTCTTCTTGCAAGTATATCGTAATGATCATTGTCAGCAAAGCTTCTGGCCAAATGCCCCCGAAAGTTTTTGCCATATACCTTAGTCTTTTCCTCGAAAAGGACATCTGTCGCATTTCTATTGAACCATACCAATCGCCCATGAATAGTGCTGCATTACTTGGGCTTTGGGTAATCTTATCGTGCAATTTCAACAGTCCCCAAAGTCGTTTTTCGTAGACTGTGGCAGCGTCGAATTGCACTTTGTGATCAGCACTACTTGCTGATCTAGTAAGCCTTCGCCCCTCTTTGCACTTGTTCAGCGCCTTCTTCCGTTCCTCGATTTCCCTTTGGTGCTCCCTTACGTGACCGTTCAGCACATTAACTTTCAGCGATTGGGGGTGACGAGCCTTCTTTTCTCCGTCCCCGTGATTTATGGGGGGCCAATATCGAACCCTTGTACCAAAATCGCCAGGCTGGTAAATTATCTTATCGGTTACACCCGAGCATATGTGGCAGCTGGAAAAGCTGATACCTTGCGCCGTCACTGAATTTACCGCCTTTTTATCGTAAAGCAGAGTCAGCGTTACATCATACTTTGTGTCTGGAAGAATGTGATGATGGGTACTTCGTTTACGGCGGTTCAACTGGAAATCGAATTGGAATTCATGGGTGAAGGGGTTATAACGGACTCGATCTTTCCCCTTTGACAGCGTGTTTCCAACGCACGAGGCTTCGATCCACTCGGTATAATTTTGAGGCATAGAAAACTCGTCAGCATTAATGCTGAGTCTCTCTCCACACGACCAATCAAGCGCTTGCAAGACAGTAGGGGCGGCAAACTCGTTGAACGGGTACACAGCAATTATTTTATTTGATTCGTTCGGGTCATTTATCAGACAACCACCTGAAGTATTGGGGTCATTTTGTTTCCGTCTACCTTTTGAGATTTTTCCATTGATGATGAATTGTGCCGTCGGCCAATCATATTCAAACGCAAGCGATTGTCCCTTTGAGTCTTTCTGGGAGGTCATGCATATTCGAAACAGAATGTTGTCCTTGAATGCTACTTTAGTTACTTTGAAACGAATAGATACAGCATAGTTTTGGAGCGTTACAGCATAAAACTCTTGTATCTCTCCCACAGCTACTTTCGATACCATTGTGCTCAAACGTGCCCCCGCTCTTAGTCTAGATAGTGCCGTTGAACGCTTTAGTTTTGGTCCATTCCCTGTAGCAGGGTTTGCGTCCATTTTCTGTTTTGGAAACGTCATGTAAGATTTTGCCAATGAGTGCGATCTCCACACCATCCGAGGCGGATTCCGGGGCAAAAAGAAAGGATTAAAGGCATTCTGTTTTTTTTTCAATTCTGGTGTATTGCCGTCCAAACCAAGGTTTCGAGAGTTAAAGTGCGACAATGACGTTTCTTGAACAACCAAACGCCGCAGTTGTAGAGGGTAATCTGGCGACCGGGTCCACGCAGTTTGGCCCGCGTCGGTAACAAAATGGATTTCTATTAATGGGCTCACTACCGTTGGATTACCACCAGGGTCTCTACTTTCACCAATTAAAAAGCTACCCTCGTCAATCTGGATATAATAATTGCACGCCGAAATGCCAGTTGTGCGCTCTGGCAACGTAATTGTAACGGTGTCGTTCCCAGTTGTAATATTCCCAGGGGGGCACTCAGACTTTGTGACAATACAATGCAATGAGTGAACAGGGACGGTAAAAACTTTATGGATTTTGTTTACCTCGTGCATTGAGCGTAGGCTTGACCCCTTTGGAATACTCTTTCCGCAGAATACTGTAATTGATTTCCCTGCCACCGATGAATTTTTTTTGACGCGAAAGTACGACCAGCGGCTCGCGCGTGTGGAATTAAACCGAAATGAAAAATAACGCCACCCCCTGGGAATCAGTTCCCGAAACGTTGTATCATGCACTTTCACTGGTTGCCAATTTGCAGAGACTAACGTGGAGCCGGTGCCCTCTTGCATTTCGAAAGTGTCATCCATTGCTTGCAGAGGCAATATAAACATCCCTATTTGCGATCCAATAAAACAGTAATGGATACCACCGTCTTGCAACTTTGAAGCAAAACGCGAATGCTCGCGATTTTGCTTTTCATCCATTTTTTCTTTTTCAAATTTCGATAGTGGTAAAAACTTCCTTTTTTGCCAAAATTCTATGTTTTTGATATCGCAGCGTATCGCCATTTCGCGCCTCAAACACGATTGCCACCTTTCCGTGGGAGTTTTACCATCTTCCTTGTATGGCCATAATGCAACAATTTCACGACATGATTCATTTTGTGATTTGCTCACATTCCCACACGCAAAACAGCTAGAATCCATGACTGCGACATTCATGCCATTTGTGTGCACCTGTCCAAATATAGAATCGTTCGAAGGCATGGGATTCAAATGTATGCCAATAGGGCATAACCTATTTTGGCACCCCCAAGTGTTGTTGTGCCCCCTGTGCAAAATTCTTATCCACAACGCTGTCGCTGCCTTCAACGAGAAAAATCCGTTTTGGTTTGAGGGATTCTTTTCTTTGTCTTCTAAAAGTGAGTTGTGTAGATCTGCTGATTTGCCATCAACGATCGAGGCAAGTTGAACCCCACAGCAAATTTGAAAAGCGCTCAAGGCATTCCCGTTCAGTCGCAATGGGTCACAGCCAGCTCCCAACAACAGTTTCAGGGCGCCAATTTGTTTTGCTTTGGCAGCATAATGCAGAGCGGTGTCCCCTCCGCGGTCGCTTAGGTATGGATTTGCACCTGAGGTAAGCAAATTGCGTATTACATTGACATTTCCGTGAATCGCGGCAAGCATGAGCGGCGTTTGGTCGTTTAAGCTCGGTGCATCGATCAGGCCTGCTTTTGCCCTCAATAATTTAGCGACAGTCCATGATATTTTAGAATCCGGGTTTACGACGACTACACCGTGCCGATGCAACCGCTTCCAATCTAGCTGGCCATCAATTTCGTACCCAGGTTCACGGATTTTTGTTGCAGGACTAACATACCTGTACTTTGGTGATTTAAAGTGAAATTCAACATCCCCTCCACCCGCACAGTTTGCCACAATGTCTTCTATTTCATGAATAAAGTTTTCCTCTGCGGCTCTACGTTCGTGTGCAGAACTTTCTAAGGACATGAGTATGGAAAAAAGAACGGGACAAAGCAACACAAATCTTCTTCAACAGTTCTTCGTCCGATTCGTCGAATAACGCAGTAACCTCTTCGTCTTTTTCCTCGTCATCTCCAACTGCCTCTTTTGGTGCAAATTTGTTGATCGCTTGAACTACCCCAAGGACCATGCTGGCCCCAGATTGACGGAGTATTGGGCACACCAAAACCGTCCGAGTTCTATATCCTGTTAACTTATCAAACTTATTCTCAAAGCGTAAATCTAACCATGCGTCTGCTATATTCAAATGTTTTTCGGCCCGGAAACATGCTCCCGCTAGACCTTTGTCCCAAGGTATCACAATAGGATCAACCGAGTCTGCAACCACGCTCCACAAACGCTTTAAGCCACGATCGGCAAGAAAAAGGGTTGCCCTGTCACAGTTTAGAACGAGCTTCACTGCCCTTACTACTCCAAGAAACAAAGGTGCTAATGCTCGCTGCATGTGAAGCTCCATCTCCCGTTGCCCAAAGATGAGTAACGACGCAACAGCGGGGTTATCCCACGATCTTACTGCAAAATGCAATGGAAGCATTCCACGATTGTTACGTACCTTGTGGTTTACTCGATTATTCAACAAAAATTTGATTATACCTGTTTCTGAGGTAGAAGGAACGCTTTCCGCAAACTCTCGAAAATCAGTCGCCGCCTTTTTCCCAAAATCATTGCATGCCCAGTGCATTGCATTGTTACCATACACGTCAAAATGATTTGGGTCATGCCCGCCGTCGATCAACTTTTGAATGCCCGGAAGGTTTGCGTAAGGATTACCCTTTATATGCTGCCTTAGCAGCCGAGGAATTGTCCCCCCATCGCCACCGAATAGTGTTGAAATTTCGTCCGAGTATGAACTACTCATGGTTTTTGAAATCAAATAGTGGCAAAACAGAAGATTTTTAAATGGTAAATGCAAAATATTTTTTTTGCAGGCATTACTCGCTTTTCTGCGTAACACTTCAAATGCAACATGAGAGAGAAGGAGTGCTGTCCATCAACGTTACGGAATTATAAAATATGGTAGACGGAATCATAATATAATGAATGTATTTTTATCATTTTATTTTTTTTCGTTAAAATATAGACTATAATATAATAAATATAATTTTAAAAAAATATATCTACTAATAATTATGGTTGTGTCCAGGCACAGAGCACCGACTAACGTTTTTAATGCAGCATATAGAACGACTACTTCTTCTTTTCACAACGGAAGCGGACGAAAGTTGAATGAATTGTAAAAATAGGAAATATCAGTAGAGCAACACACCATAAGGGTGGTAAAACAGAAATAATTGTTGTACTTTGTTTTGTATTTTGTATTTTTTTTGCAGTCGGGAGTGAGTAAAGCTCTCAAAAAATAACTTAATTTTTGACAAGAACATGGAGAGGAGATGTTTTCCTAAGGGGCACTTTCTCAGAAGCTTTGCTGCAGCTGCATTTCTAGCATTCTGCACTCTTCGCGCAAGTTCATGTTTGCTTGGTTAATCGAAGAGACCGCGTTTTGTGCCTTCGCCGTCCTGCGTTTTGAATCTTCCAAGTCTTGCTGCAAATGTCTCACTTTTTCTACGAGCTCACTTTTACTCCCAGTCGCTTCCGCTATTTCAGCCTTAAGTTTGTGTACCAACTGGTTGGAATACTCTAGTTCTTTTTGTATTTCACTGTGAATCATCAACGCTGTTTCTTTCGAGCGAGTATCAAGATTTTTCTCCTGTTTTAGTTCTAATTGCAAACGAGATACCTCCTCCTTTGCATCCTGCAATTCTGCATACTGCTTTCTCGCAATATTTTCTATGTGTCTTTGTTTACGCTCAAATTGTTTTAGTGACGATTCAACGATCGCTGATTCTTTTTCAGACTGTGCCCTATTAATTTCCGTTTGAAGGGATGCTAGCGTGCTCAGCTCTTTTCTCGTTTTTCCCAACTGATCTTCTAAGTCTATTACACGCCTTTGTTGATCGTTTAAACTCAAGGTGCTCCTTCCCATTTTTTCTACGATGCGCTCATTCTCCGATCGCAAACTGTCTGCCTGTTTCCTGAGTTCGTCCAATTCGTTTCCTTTAACTTCCTCCCGTTGTTTTGCTTCTTCTGCGGCTAATTGCGTTTGTCGCAACTTTTCTTCGAACGTAGCTTTTTCAGAAAGTAATTGTGAGTTCTTCTGTTCTAAACGCCGAGCATTTTCCCCCTCTCGATGGGCATTTCCAAGATTACGAACATTTAACCTTTCTAACTTCCGCAATTCCTCAAGAAACCCTTTTGCACTTTCTTCGGCTTTGATCTTATTCTCCTCTTCTTCTTTGCAAATGTCCACCATTTCGGCAAATCTCAACTCTAACATTTGGCTTTTCTCTCTCTCCAGCTGCAGCTGCAGTTGAATCGCACCCTTTTCTTCTATCACGTCTTCCAATTTGTGCGCGAGATCAGAATTGCTTTCAGCTAACGCAAGGAGTTCGATCGTATTAGGGTTGGAAAGGTTTTGACTCTCGGACAAAATCCGTAACAACTTGTTTTGTTGCTTTTGTTGTCTCTTTATTGCTCTCAAGTCTGCCCTGGTGGAGGCGGGAAGGTTATCTGGCTGATCCTTTGGTGTTAGAGAGTAACCCCCTCCGGTGCGAGATGCAGTGTATCTGCCGGGCGAAGGAGGCATCCATGGCTTTGCGTTCTGACGGTTCGAGGAGCTAATTTTCCCCATAGTTATCTCTGTTGAAACATGGCTATCATTCAATTCATCATTTGTCATCGCTTGTGTATAATTCTGCATTTGCTGGATTCCATTAGATACCCTGTGTTTTAAATATTTCCGCAAAGGCGTGCTGGATCCCCCTAAAACTCCTTTCCCGGCCGAAGATGGTGGCTCTAGTACAGTACTCATATTGCCGCCATACCGCTTTATGCTGGGAACTGGTGGTGCACCCCCCCAATCAGTACTGCCATCTGCGCCTATTCGCTCTACTGTCTGCCGGGTCTGGTTGTTGTGTGCCCTTAGCGCCGGGGAGTCGAGCTTGAATCGTACGAGCTCGCTTTTGTCGCTTGGTGTCGATGGAATTAACGCGCTCGATACTTTTTCACTCTCCACATTTTTTTTCTTTTGCGTATTGTTTTTGATCCATGTTCATGGCTTCCAATCTAACGATTCTATCTTCTTGGACAGTGTGGGCACTGGGATTGCCGCGGATGGTGCTGTGGTGAAAAGCAGTCGACGCGTTGCTGTTTCGAACTATATTGGGGTTGTAACCGCCGTTTACGTAAAACGAATCCGTTTGGTTTTTCTCTTGCCCGTCACTGTATACCTCCTCTAATATTTCAGTTGGCCTGTTGCTATTTAAGTCCTTTCCACTTCTATTCGGTTTCTCCGTTTGTCCCAGGGGGTCGACCTGCCGAAGCGACTTTCGCAAGTCCATCAGTTGTTTTCTTCTTATCTCCGAGGCGCTTAAATTCATATCAGATAGATGGTCGGCCTCTAACAAACTGTTATGCAATTCATTTTTTTCTTCTTCAGGAACGTAGCTCGCTGAGCGCAGCGACGACGCCCAATGATGGTTTGTCGCATTTGTCCCTCCAACCGGGATTGCCACGGACGATTTTCGAAGACGGTGTTGACCAGCCATGAAAAACTGTTGATGGTGTGACGCGGCTATAGAATCCTTGGGTATGTCGCGATTGCTAGGACACTATCCGCTAACTTCGGGATACCAGGCTGGTGTCAATAGTAAGCGTGCTGAACACGATAAAGCTCGATGACGTGCTTGAACTTTGTCTTTCACAACAGCTTCTTGGCCGGGGGAGAATAAAATGAAAATAAAGTGTTAAGTGCGCCATCACTATCATCATTTTTATATATTTTTCTTCATATCACCACCGCACATAATAATTAATAATAATAATTATACTTGTTGGTATAATTATTTTTTTATAATATTATTCATCATCGTTCATCATCATCAAAACGGACAAAAAATAGAAGAGAAGACGCTTCTTTCTTCTCTTCTCTCTTCCTATAATATTATGTATGATGTACGAATATTAGATAAATTAATTCAAGTTATTTGTCCTGGTGAGCTAGAGTACTCGTAGTCAGTACTTTCGAAAGTACAAACTTCCCCTATTATATTTTTTTCTATTGTTTTTTTTCTTTGTTGCCCCCTTGGTTTGTTCCTGTATTTTTTTTTGCGTCTTTTGAGTCCAACCTGAAGAAACACCTGATGCTGTTGTGCTGATGACGACGACGACTGAGATCTTCTGAAATGATGTGTGATGATGGATTTTTGTGTTGTTGTTTATATTGATGATGATTATTATTATTATATTTTTTATTTTTGATGATGCAAACTGAACCTTGCAAAACAATGAGACAAAATTATTATAAGATTAATTTTGACAAAACAGATTGTGTTGGAAAGAAATAACTACGAGCGGTTATACCGTAGGTTTTGGGCAAGCCAATCGTTCGCCCGGCTCGGAAGAACTGATAATAATGCAAAAAAATAAAGGGGAAAGCGGGCGTTGCAAAAAACACTAGAATTGGTATCGTTGGGGCTGGAATCGGCGGCTGTGCTCTTGCGTGCGCCTTGAAACAGAGGGGTTTTGTGGACGTTAAGATTTACGAGAAAGACAAATCGTTTAGCGAGCGGCGCCAAGGGTATGGATTGACGATACAGCAAGCAGTTAATAGCTTGCTCGAGTTAGGGATTCAATCTATTTTTGACCTGGACACCCCCTCCACCGCAAGATACATATTTGCCGAGAACGGCGACATTATATCGTTTTTCGGCCGAACGTTCTACAAATTTGTAGATTCAAAAAAGTTCAATGTTCACTTGTCTCGACAAGACTTACGGTATTTGCTGATGGAACCTGTGCGGCAATACGTGTCTTGGAATAAAAGGGTTGCTGACATCAAGGTAGGGGCATCGGTGACTCTGCAATTCGCTCCGAACCCACCGGTCCCACTGGGCAACGCTAACATTTCTGAAGAAGAAGTAGACCTTTTAGTAGGCGCCGATGGTATCTACTCCTTTGTTAGAAATAAATTGTTCGACTCTCCTCCTCTTAATTATTTGGGAGTAATTGTTGTTCTTGGAATTGTGCAGTATGATCATGAACTGCTGGATCAAGTAATATTCGAAAGCAGCAATGGCACTGTTCGCCTTTTTTGCATGCCGTTTTCAAGTCATTTTTCAACCAGTCAATCTGACACAAAAGTAGCACCTAAACCACCCACCAGTTGTCCAGTAGCAGTACAGACAATGTGGCAGCTGTCGTTTCCCATGGCCATAGAGAAAGCGAAAGAACTGTCAAAAAATAAACAAGATTTGAAAATGACTATACTGGAAAAGGTTAAATCTTTTCATTCGCCGGTTCCAGAAATGGTGGCTTGCACGGATTTAGAAAATATTATGGGAACACCCGTTTTTGATTTTGATCCTCTTGTCCCAGATGTGTTGAGACGGGTGTCCCGTGTAACATTGATAGGGGACGCTCTACATGCGATGAGCCCGTTCAAATCGCAGGGAGCCAACCGAGCGATCTTGGATGCAATGAAGCTCGCCGACAAACTCTCTTCCTCTCATTGCGATTCGGTAGAAAGCGCTATTTTGTCATATGAGCGAGCAATATCGGCAAAGAATCAGGAAAAGGTTATGGTCTCACGACAAAAGGTGTCAAGATTACATATCCCCGTAAATCGCAATTCGCATATTCGTAGAACGGATGTTCCGAACCACAATTTAACATTGACATTGAAGAATTTGAACATCGGTAGCTGGACCAAGCATTTGGACAAGAAAATTAAAGATGCTGTTGTTATTCCAGCGCAGCCACGAAAATCGAAGCTGCACAGTCGTACACCGGTTTCTGGGGTGAATAGGGTGGACAGCACAAGAATTAGTCAGAATTGCAACGAACCTAATTATTTCGTCCTTTGTCTAGGGGATCAATTCATGTATGGCGATGGAGTCAAAAAGTCAAAATCATTTCCTGCACAACTCATAAAGAAATTGAACAAGGCATGGAAGAATACCCCACAATTTGCCAAGTACCATTCTGTTGCAAAGCCGTCTTGGGGAGTCAAAGACGTTTTGCAGAACGTGACAAATCAATGTTCGAGCAAGCATTTTAAAGATGCTTACAACTTGGTGGTCATAGAAATAGGTTTTAATGAGAATGTGCCCGCTGATATTTTTGTTCAAGATTTTGATTCTCTTCTACAACACGCGATATCTTTGGTACAAAGCGATGGAAAGTACAGAGGGCACGTGGTTGTTCTTAGTATCCCAGACTATTTTTCAATGCACCCTTCCCGTTCGAAAACAGTTCAGATGTACAACGAATGCCTGCAAACGCTTTGCAAAAAACTTGATAGTGAAGAACTAGTTGTTTATGTTGATTTGCATCCGAGCCTTAAATCGTGTTTAGATAACCCAGAAGATTATTTTCATGCCGATAATGGTGTGTTCCAGATGAAGCCGACTGCTCAACAATATAGACTATGGGCTGAAGCTGCATTTGCATCTTTGAAGAAGGGGCTGGCGTAAGCAATTAATTTATGTTTTTGGTTCAATGATTTACGAACTATAAAAAAACAAAAAATATCATAAAAAGTTTAATTTTTTAGTAGTCATATATTATGACTACTAATTCCTCATATATTTAGGAACGGAACTAAAAAAATGAGTGTTCTTACTTCCCCAAGCATAAATGTTTTGAATTGATTAAACATGAAAAAGTAATCTTACGAAAATTTAGTTTAATTTTCAGACGGGAGATTTGATTAAAAATACGAGAAGTATTGTTGGCAATTATTGCACTTGTATGATACTTTAATATGAATATGTGCGCATGGAGTACATCTGAGCTTGATAGTCAAGACTAAGTGACAAGGGTTTAGTGATTAGTAAAACCACAAGAGTAGAGAGATAAGTTTGCAGCCAATTTTTTGTTTTTAATACAACGGTATGAACATGTAAAAATGACCTTCCCCTAAGCTCCCAGCAAAAATTTATACCATACATCTGCCCTACAACCTAAAAGACCAGATCAGCGTAATGCTTTAACTTGCAGCTCATTGCAGTCGCCCGCAGTCGATTCAAATGTTCTTTTTGACCCTTATCCCTGGAAGTCTTGATTTCTCGTAAAAGTTGGACGCATTTGTCCGAATTAGGGATGCATTTGTGAATAACTAAGTTATACATATCTGGTGTTGCGCAGACCCCACAGTACCGTGAAACTGGATCTGTCAACACATTAAAATTTGCTGTTCGCTTCTTGCACTTTATGCACACCATGTTGACGATGTCGACCATTTCCTGCCCTTCCGCCCGAATCCCGTCTTTAATATCTTTTTCGTCCTTTTCGTGAGCGCACGCAATACAATACAAAGGTTCTGTCGCTGTGGCTATATTATACGTTCGAGCATAATGGTCGCAGCCAATGCATTTATCAGGATTTGCCTTCCACCAAATATCCTCTTCAATTGCAACGTCCAACGGCGTCCGCCCTTGCGTGTCTTTCATATCCGCAGCAGAGGGGTTTGTTTCATAAAGCCATGGGATTAAGTATGCAGCACCGTTTCTCCCAGCTACGTGCAAATGCGTCCACCTTTGTTTCGCTGACGTCCAAAAAATGTCCTCTGGCTTCAGGCTATAAACCCATAATACGACGTTGAAAGGAGCACAGCCCTTGACAACATTAGCTAACGGAACGTATCCTAAAACTGCTCTATAAATTGACTCGTTGTCTTCGGCGTAAAATTGTTTCGTCATTTTAAGACTGGTAATCTCCCATCCAGTACCGTAATCGTGAAGGCTAGTCACCGGGCGCGCATTTGGATCAGCTTTACATTTTAAATATATTTCTTGTTCATATTTATCGCGAATAGTCCCCAGAGAAGTTGCGGTTGGCGCAGCGCTCTCCAGGGCGTGCTGACTTTCAGCTTTTGAATCTACGCAACTGCCTGGCATATCCCGTGAAATACTTACCCACGACTAGACAAAGAAAGCATGCGAACTAATCTCTTCGGTGACTTCGCTGGTACTTAAATTAACATGTTATAATGGGACTAAATTATCATGCATTTCTGTGGTTAATATTTACACCGCCAAATGTTTATGAACGAAGAGAAACCCAATAATAATAATAAAAAACTTGGTTCATATATTATAGTCTAATAATATAATAATTTTAATAATAATAATAAAAAAGTAAAAAAAAAATATAATAATAATAATAAAATAATAATACAACAACATTCCAAACATCATCAACATCATCGATTCGATCATCAAAGAGTTCCACTCGTTTGCTTCTTTATACGACTAATTAATACGTACTTGTAAAATATACTCTATAATAATACACTAGACTACAATATTATTGTAAAAAGAAAAACAAGATTTCGAGGTTCCTTTTATTTATCCCTAATTATAAGAGATAGTCTCTACGTAATACAAGTACGGGTACCCATTGCCTTCGTAATTTTTACTCACGTTTTAAGTGTGTAGTCCGTCTGTAATATACGACGACACGGTTTCATCCTATTCCATACTATTCATTCTCAAATGTCACAAAGCTATATCATCATCGGGGAGCACCGCCGCCAGCCCCGGCATCTGCTTCACCTCCTGTAATATCTTCCCCAAACTCTTCTTGGGTTCCTGCATGAATATCCTCAAATAAAGTATCGACTCCTTTCTCTGTCTCCTTCTCATCGGATGATTTTTTTAGCGTTTTTTTCTTTCTCATATTAAATGCCGAATGCGTACGCGTTAGGTTTCGCGACCTCCCGGAAGCTGTTCTACCTCGGATGACCTTAGCTTTTGATAATAGCAACGAGTACACCTTAGAATTTACTTTGGATTTAAAGCCGCTGTTTTCTTTAGCCCGAGATTGTTGCTCCCTCGATATCGTTAGCTTGACTGTTGAAACTAGCATTTGGTTCAAAGAATTGGATATATCTCCGCTTTTATCCACCAAATTGCCTATGGTATGCTTGGACAATATAAGCAATGTTGCCATTGTTCGCGCTCTTACTGTATTCAAACGCTCTATGTTCAGCATGAGTGCTTTTTCCCCAAAATAAGAGCCTTCGAAATAAGTGCGATTAATCTTGTCTGCTTGCTGGTATCGCAATTCCTCGATTACACCTTGCTGGATTAGGTAGATAGCCTGTCCAGGATCTCCCTCCCGGTAAACGATATCTTTGGGGCTGTACACTTGAGGTCGCATATTGGACATGATAAAACAAGCATGGCTCCTGCGAATTCCCTTTAAAATCGAATGGCTAAATTTTGCCGCAATATCACCATATAAATGCATATATATCCGGTTTCGCGTACTGCTCGGCAAATCCTCAAGCAATTCGTTTTCGTCAAATGCGGAACGATTTTCAAAAAAGTAGGTAAAGAAGTTTTCTACTTTCTTTTTCAGAGACCTGGAAATCCCTTTTTCTTTCAAATAAGAAGAAACTTCTTTCATCTTGTCTTCCTTTCTGGCCTGGGCAATATCATTCGTCATAGTAGTTGCTGCTACATTGCCAATTACGTATCCAAATATCGTCGCCCCAAACAGCATGATTACAATGGCCAACAACCTCTCGCTGGTTGTAACAGGCGTAATGTCCCCATAGCCTACTGTCGTCATGGTGGTAAAAGCCCAATACAACGAGGCGAGGTACAGCTGCTCAGTGTTATCTTGTTCATACTGAAGGTCTTCCAGCTGGCCCCACCATGCTTCGTGCGGGGGGGTTCCTTTCGGCGAAACAGCAAACCAAGCACAACCAATCATGTGAGCGCAGCCAAATAACATTAGGCATAATTTCAGCAATTTGAATGTATTCGGGCTGTCAAAGATATCTTCCAACGAATCTTGGATCTTCCCTAGTTTCAACACCCGGGCTAGCTTCAATAATCTGATCAAGCGCAAAGTCTTTATCAATTTCACCAATTTAAGATTCTTTCCATCATCTCCTCCCGCAGAATTGTTTAGTGCAATGGAGGCTGCTATTTTGTCGATAGGTACGGTAGAGAAAAAGTCTATAGCAAACCAACTCTTTACGTATTTCTCGACAATCATCCGGTTTGCGCAAATGTAAGTGCGTTTCTCCGGGTCCATGTATGGTGTTTTCGCGGTAACACAAATATCGACCGCAAAAAGAATATCTACTGTCCAATCGAAGACCAACCAGCCTGCTTCTGAGTCTATATCAAATGCTATTTGGTAGGGAATTGCCACAACACTGTAAATGATTAACATGCCGATCAGAATGTCAAACCTTTGCTTGATATTATATTGTGGATGGACAAACCCAAGATTTAATATTTGTTTCGCTGTTAGGTTGACTGTTACCATCTTGTCTCTTACATCATGATGCGTTGATTTGTGCCTGATAACTTGAGACAGGCTTTCTCCGTCCCACGATGATTTCCGACGAGCAATCTTACGCTCCTCGTCTTGGTCTTCTTCCTCCTCATCGTCGGTGTCTTCTAAGTCCTCAACGTCAACATTGTCCATATCCGTCGAAGGGAGGGAATGCCTTCTAGAGGGAGGAAACATGCAAGGGTAAAGAGTCTCTCGGGTGGATTCGAGAAGCTTTGTGATATCAATGTCACCATCTGGGTCTAAGTCTTTAAATAGCTTTTTGGAAGATTGTACTTTTGCAAACGTCAGCGTTCGCCTTTTGTGTCCATAACCTCGAAGTTGGCCGTTAAATACCACTTTCAAATCTGGCATCTGCTCGGGATCGACCGGGCCTGGCGGAATACATTCAATTCTATTGTGAATACCAACGACTGTCTGAAGATTCTCGTATAATGCAGCACCGTCTTTGTTCAAGTCGTCAAAAATATGAGATGCTTCTGCCAACAGGTGCTCCATGTCCTCGCATGGAACCATAAGAACATCAGAATTTGCAGCAGCGCGAAAGTACGAAAGTGAGGCCTTCTTTGTGCAAAATGTTTCATGGCCAAAATGACTACCAGCTTGAAATACGCCGATCAACCGGCTTTGAGTCGCGTCATTATTGGGGGGATTGGGCTCTTCGCTTACATTTTTGTTCATAAATTGCATAGAGGGGGTCTTTGGCAGTTTTGATTCCCCTAAAACTGCTGTGGCTATTACCATACCCTCGCGCAAAAGAAATAGCCCCGGGGACATTCTACCTTGATAGTAAAGCACATCGTTTTCCTCTATGTATACGGGTTTCATATTGAGCATGACGCTCGTAACAAACCTGGTGCGACATGTTTTTAGGAAAGGAAATCTTGAAATTATTTCTGCGTATCCGTTCTTCGTAACCTCGTCTGCGAGGTGTGTTGATAGTTCGGCGAGTATTTCTTTCTCTGCAAAAATTGATTTCGTCTGATAGCGGTATTGAAAATTCATTAAAACTTGATTTTGAAGCTTTTTCGGCAATTTTCTTTCGTGCATGTAGCTTTTTAGCTCATCGATGTGCGCGTCGATTTTTGCCGTCCTGGGATCAGAAGACTCGTAAAATATTGTCATCGTAGCAAGTATATAACCGAAAGTAAATGCCCCGACTATCTGCGCTAAAATCGAGTACGCTCGCTCCCAAGAGTTGACAGCGTACACATCTCCGTATCCTACCCCCATCATTGTTGCAGCAGTCCAGTACAGTGCAGCTACGTAATGCTCACCAACGTCGGCGGAAGGACTTACACCAAAATGCAAAGACCAAGTGTTCATGCCTGGTTCTGCATTTACATGCGTCAGGTTCCAAAAGCAGGCCAACAAATGAGCGCAAAAAATAATTCTAAACATAAGGTTTCCAAGGGAGATAAACCCTTGGTTTATTTCTAAGTCGTTAATTAGCTCAGCAAACTTTTTCAGTTTGAAAACTCGAACCAATTTGGTTAACCTGAATAGCCGCAGTGTCCGTATTAGCTTGATGCTTCTTGCAGAGCTTCCTCCCTCCCTGCCCATAACACCAATTGCAATTCTATCTATCGGTAAAGTACTGAAAAAATCGATTGCAAACCACGTCGATAAGTACTGCTTTGCTATTTGCCACCTGTTTGTGATTATGTTGCCATGGACATCATCGTAATAGACCATGTTGAAACTAAAAATAAGATCCAAGCCAAAGCACAGATCAAAGAAAATATTCAGACCTCCAATTGCTGTATCGTCTGGAAACTCTACTGAGAAACCAATAGAATATGGAATGACGATGGCGCTGTAAAGTATCACTGCCCCTATATATACATCCCAGCCAACCTTATATTTATGCCTTGGGTTGATCAAGTAAACTTTGGGCAAAAGAAACCTGCCAGCCGCTTTTCGTATTCTCTCGTTCTCCTCCATTTTGGCGTGACTCCGTGCGTCTTGTGTAATTTCTGTAATATGTGCCATAACGCCTTTGTTGACGACATAAGCGTTCTGGTGGTGGTTATGAATCCCTTTCCAGAATGAATCCGCAGTATCATCTCCCACGATTGGTTTTGCTAGATCCACACCCTCTATTTCGTCTGCAAGATGTCTCGCACTGAGAGTTCCTGCAAAACCATTAAGTTTGGCACTGTTAGCCTTCTCCTTCATCTTCTTCTGCATAAGAGGAATGACACTCATCGTGGGCCTTCAGCGTGCTAGCCTGTGCAACAACCAAGTCCTGCCGTTCAAGTGGGCAATAAAGTCGTTTCGACTGGATTCTTGGGTTTGTCGTTCGAGTCTTTCTGTTCTTATTATAATTCGTTAGTCAATAATTCTAGAAGCATGGAAGCGTTCGACTTCTCGACAAGTAAGTGGGAAAAAGTTGGGAGTCGCCGTTGTTAATGATGATAGCTTAGGAGGATGACGCATGGACAATTATTTTACAACAACGACACAGCATATATCTACCATGGATTTGATGGAGGAGAGGGGTTTGTATGTAGTAGAGGTTATTATACTGTTATTCACTTCGCCCCTTCTTGTAACTGTTCTGTATAATAGCTATAATACTGATGAAATGTTATTTTTACTACTGTACCTGGTATTTAATATTCGGTTGGTGCCACTATGGACGCCTATTGTCATTATGTTTACTACCGCACCGACCGTATGGTTAAAAAGTAGAACTTCTTCGCGAAGAAGAAAGAAAGAAGTCGGGCTTTCAACTGCCGGTGCGGTTGGTACAGTACAGGTTAAAAAATAAATACCGGTACGGTACTGTATAAATTATTATTAAAAACCGGTATAATAGCGCCTCAGGTGCTGTGGCGATATTTGCTTTCTTTAGTTACTATACGAAGGTAGCAATTATGTGCTTTTCTCCTTTTCAACTCAATTTATTTGTTCGTTTTTCTGTTGGTTTTGACTTGACACACCATAGGAAACCTCCTCGCCATATTCAGACTGCAACGTTCTGCAACGTTATTATTATTGATTTACCTTGACAGAGGATTAGGAAAATTCCTATCGAATTTAGTATAACTATCTGTCCAAATAAAATCATATAAAGACAGCATTGCTATTTTTTTACATACCAACACAATATTTTCGTGTGTGTGTATTAATCCTTACTTAAATACATAATAATATCATCAAGACGACTATATCAGCACTTGGTATTCCATTAATAACAAGTAGAAGGGTTCATTTAAATGTCCTTAATTTTGATGAACTGGACCTCCTCATCAATATCGAAGTGACCTTTCAATTTCTGCCAGTTCCTCCTTCCGTATTCGGGCCCTGGCGCCCATTTCCAGAGCTTTCCGAATATAATTATCCTCTTTGTCGTGAAGTGTTGCTGTAGAATGTTGTTGTGACTGCTCCGATCGTTTTGAAACCACCGAGCCCACAGTTTCCGAGACAGGAGTTGCACTCGTTTCTGCAATTGGTACGTGGAAAATAGTGGGGGTAAATGGTATCGAGGAACTGTACGCCTTCCGTTGGGGCCGTGCTAGTGCGACAACCTCACGGCTGTGGGTCTCATACGGCAAAGTAGGCTCTCGCCTGGGATTTGGTGCCTGCAACATATATGACAAATGGCTCAGTTGAGACACTCTATACTTCCTTTGGGCCTTCTCGTTTCGGACGTCATTTGTCATTTCTAGGCTGCCCAGGACGGTGGTATAATCGTGCAAAATTTCCCTTCCTGTCGGTAACGGCCTTGTCTTGATTGTGTATTTATAATCATTTTTCTCCAGTTTCTTATAGAACAACCGTTTGTCAAAAGTAACATTGTTGTGATCATCCGCTAGTTTTGTCCCATCTCCTAAGACACTATCGTAAGCATCCAGTAAACGAGACGGAAGAGAAAACTTGGGCTGCCATGTGCTCTTCTGCTGAGGTGTTGTTGCAACGTGTGCGACACCTTGATTTCGTTTGCGTTGGGCGGTCAAGTTCGCCGAAACAATCTCGTTTTTCCAGTTATTTCGCAGTTTTTCCTTCCCATCCACTGCAATAGTAGAGTGTTCCCCATTATCTACATCTTCGGGATGCACCGTGCTCGACCCATCAATCAAACTCGATGGTTTAAAGTCGATACTAGAATCTGACTGGTGCAGGGACCTGCTACTCTTCAACTCCCTCAACTGCCACGTGCGCATTGGCTGCCACATGGACTTTGGCATGCTAGGGGTTTTCCACCTGTATTTTTCGTACGATGCAGACAGATTTCGACGAAATTCTTGAGAGGCCTGCGGCAAAATATGAGGGGGTTCAGCGTATGTCTCTTCAGTATGATTTCTTTCGGGCTTGAATTTCTTCGTGCTCGTATCGGCACCCTCAAGTAGCGCCAATGTTTTATCTGGGTGGTTTTCCTGGTGAAACGCAACAAGTTCATCGTTGGAAGCAAACGTGTACCCTCCATCTTTGTTCTTGTGCAAAATTAGATTGAATACTTTTTCAAACCAATCGACTAACTCAAAAACGGTGTATGTATCGGGAGCACAGAACATTACGATCGAAACAAGCCCTTCTTTGAAGGCAGGGAAACCGTATGCGTTGGGCGAGGCTAGCCCAGCATCACCAATAGCTTTTTCTATGACCATGCCTGTCAACAAATAGCAAAGCTTCCTACAAAATATGTCACAGTGCGAACCTTTTACTTTTCGCTTCCGCTTTCCAGATAAGACGTCCCACAAAATTTTGCATGATGCATGTACGTATGGATGTCGATACAGCTCTTGCAAAACTTCTCTTTTTTTCGAATAACCAATGTCGCTTTTATCGATAGGGTTCGGACAAAGAAAAAAGCCAGAGAGAGTAGAAAACAAACTTAAACCAACCTTTGAAGGCCGTAAAACCTTTTCACTCGACGTCAAAAATTTTCTTGCGTGGCGTGGCAGTAGACTCCATGTACTTTGCGGAACTAACTCTGACTTCATCAAAAGATCGGCGCGTTTGTCTCCGGGGTCCTCTAAACATACACCAGTGCTACTCGTGCTTCCTCGGTTTAGCGAAGAAGCGACTGACCCAGATTCCAGTGCGTTACGTTCAGTTGTAAAATGAATTGATGCCCCTCTCCGGTCCTCAGAATTTTTAAAGGCTACTACATTCTCCAGTGATCTACCGAAAGCAAGGCTAGTCTTCGCGTTCGCATCTTTCTTTGCTCGCCTTATTGTCTTAAATGCCCTGGATAGACTAAGACGCGTCGTTGGGTTAGACCGACCGCTGGTTTCCCACATAGCAACTACGCCAATTAGTCCTGCGTTGTGGTGGTTAACTTTAAAAACCTGTTGGTCCGCTTAAACACTGTTTCTATGTGTTAAAATTTGTACTCGGTACAATGAAATAATTATTTGCAAAGCCCATCAAACTGTCGTACAGTTGACAAAATACTTTCCCCCACCGGGGGTAGTCAACTACTAATTCGTAGACAACAACTCTCCTAAAAAAAAGGCAATAATTTTTAGTACTTAGACCAGGTATAATACCCTAACCAGGCACAGGTACCGGTACATTGTATTACCGGTACGGTACATCAAAGTGATAAAAAATATAAATTAATAATACTGTATGTAGTAAGTCTAGGGCTATAATTAAATTATTTTTTCTTTATTATAATATCACCACCATCATTTTACTTTCATTCTTGTACAGTTCCAATTACCGGTACCTACCAGGTACCTGGAAATGGAAAAAGTGATAAGCAGTTCGGCATTGTACTTTATATAGCCGTTTCTTCAGCAGAACCGTAATAGTATAGTCTAGTATAGTAGCGTACGATATTATTTATTGGCGGTTTCGCTGTATCAAAGGCATAGCATAGACGACGACTGAAGAGGGAGCGAAAGAAGAAGGAAGAAAAAATGCGCGAAAAAAACCCTTCCTCCTCCTTCTTTCCGTCAATCTTTTTATTATTATTTATATTGTTGCTATTATATATATAAGTTAGTCAATCAACAAAGCAACAGCAGGATCAATTAATATTACCGACGACGACGCGAGGTACCGTACTACTACTCCGAACGTCTTCGTTTACTACCGCACCCTGCAAATGTTGTTGCTGTTTGTTGTTGCTGTCTAGTACACATAATTGGTGGAAACGCAGTGTCTCAACATTGATGAGACTATTTTCCACAAGTCAAACGAAATTCATACCTGACAGAGTTCTTCAAAGAATTCAAACTAAAAGGTAACTTGACTCTGGCTATTTATAGCTCAGGTCTATTTGTACAAAATGGCTAGAGCGAAGTTGGGTCCAACAGCGTTGCTCTTGATAGGAGGGGGAGGCTATGTTGTTGGGAAAAGTGCTGAACAGCAAATGGGAAACAACCAAGACTCGGGGCGGGGTGGTCCCGGGCTGATTCGTACTTTGTTTGACATAGTTACAAAATCACAAGACAGCTCTGGATCCATAAACTCTCTGAATAGGGAAGTGGCTCAACTGACTGAACAAGTTAAAGCTTTAGGAAGTATCAGGGTAGCAAATGGCACGCCGACGGTTGTACAAATTTCAGGGCCAAGCCAAGACTTGGTAGCGAAGAGCTTCGGAGGGCTCGCCGTCACCATGGCTGCGTTGTACTCGTATTGCTATTTTAAGGGGGTCGGTTATAATGATATCGCATATGTTACAAAGTCCCTTTTCAAACAAACAGTTTCGGAATTAAAGTGCCGCGTAGCGCAAGTTACGGCCGCTATTGGGACTTTAAGAGAGCAACTTCTCGATCGGATCACACGCGTGGAGAAGACCGTAGAGCGAAGCGCGGACAGATTAGAGAGAAAAATTACAGATGATGTTGGAAAGGTAAGCAAAGATTTAGAACATGTTAATCAAATGCAAAAGCAGTTAAAAGGAATGGTGGGAAATCTGTCCGATAAAGTTTCCGTGATAGAAGGCCAGACTCGATTCTCAAGCCGGGGCATTTATTTGCTGTGTAATGTCGTATCGAAGAATGTTGCCTTCACATCTAATGACAATGTCGAATTGAGTGAATTAAAATCCTTTGCGAACAACAAGTCGGAGATAGACGACGCACCCAAGAATGTTTCTAAAAGCTTCCTGTGCGAATCCCCGAGCCGCCCACCCGCTATAAAGCGTAGGAATAGCCTGAACCCCATCGACCTGACACCAATTTCGAATCATTGGTTGCAGCAGCTCTGTTTCAGTAGTACACCAGTGGAGAAATCTTTACACACTGAATTTGGAGCAAACGACAGCTTCCAATTTCATTCGCCAAAGTCACGTAGTAATGACCAAGATACGATTGCACCTCCGATGACAATCTAAGCCGTGAGTACAGCTCAAATGAATGTCGACGTTCGTTCAAACCAGCCCAGCCCTCCTTCAAAACTGCACATTAATAAGGAGAGGAAGAAGAAAGGAGAACGAGATGAAAAAATAAAAACAAAAGATTATTTAAAGTCAAGAAAATTGGCTGTTATTTAAATACATCATAATTAAAAAACAAGAAAAATTGGCTGTTATTTTATAGTAATTAAAATTAAAGAAAAAAGAAGGTCAAGATTCCAATTGATTGGTCTTAAAAGTACACAGCGGCATAAATGTTTTAAAGGGGCTCGTTGTCTGTGGTACTGCTCTATGAAATAATGATCGGTATTGAGTTTGATCATTTCGTCATAATTAAAATTAATGTACGTCTACTGCGAACTGAAATCTAGATTTAGACATTCTAAGTTTACATTTCCTTCATGCCACTGGCTGTTATTTAAGTAAACAAATTTAAAAAAGTAACAGCCAATTTTCTTGTTTTAAAATTTTTACTTTCGTCTGTTATTCTGTTTTAATCTGTTTGGGATTTTCTGAAAATGTTTGCGATTTTCTTGAAACTAATCCGTTTTTTTGATCGTTTCTTCTCCGGTTGTTTCTTCGAATTGTGTGAGTGTTTATTATCCTCATCGTTCTCAACGGCGTTCGGTGTTATTGAAGATGCGGCATCGGCACCGATCCCAGTGGCATTTTCTCTCCCGGTCGCCTCAACCTTCTTTATACCGCGTGGTGAAATGCGAGAAGCACTTGCCATGAGCTCCGAAATTTCCAAGGAAGAATCGCCCATAGATTTTGCTCGTGCTTTTATCAGTCTATTAGGAGTGTTAGATATTTTCGATTTTGAGCTATCAAAAATGCCCAATTGTTCAGCAGCTGACCTGTTCTTTTCTAGAAGTGTGACTTGAGCATTCAGAGCTTCAAAATGGTTGCGTTGAATTTCCACCTTCTCTAAAAGCAATTCAACGGCTTTCAACACATTCTCCACCTGTTCGTTCTTACTCAGCAGTTTCTTTTCAATATTGTTTCTTTCCCTTTGCTCCTCGGTGAGGGCATCTACCACCAGTTTATTAAGCGTCTTTATTCTTGTCTCAACACGATGGGCCTGGTCTGTTTGCCGAATTTCAATATCTGACAAATGTTTGTCTTTTTCGACAAGTTGCGATCTCACCGATGAGCATTCGGATTTTGCGGAGCTCAAAGCTATCTCTTGTTTTTTCATTGATTCTTGTAAATTTTCTATTTTAAACACGGCCTCGAAGATTTGCTTTTTTATATGGGAAATGGTTCCATCAACTTCGTTTCTCCACGCTTCCATCGTTTTGTTCTGCTCTTGGTATTGCACGAATAGTTGTTTTTGCATGTCCTCGATCAAAGACCTATTTCTTTCAACACATGCTTGAGTGTAACTCGATCGATTCAAGAGGATTTCTTCGACTGTATGCGGAACCGGCACAGAACTCTCCAAAGTGTCCTCCCACGTTGGAGCATACATTTCCATGTTCAGTTAACGTGGCTAATGTGACTCTGCTCTTTAGATTGGAAAATTTTGCTAACCAGAAATAAACTAAGACAAATTTGAATTCAGTCGTCTCAACCGACTAAAATCATAATTTTACCAGATCATTGTATGTAATAGAATTCAATACACAATTATCTATTATTATTATATATATTTTTTATAATTTTATTATTATAACGTTCTTTTTTTTTTATCCATCTAATAATACTTACTCTCTTATATAGATATCGAGTAGGTATTACCCCAAGTATTACCAGGTACCGGTATAAATCCTGTACCAGGTACCTGGTACGGGTACGGTACCGTACCAGGTACCTGTACCGTACACTGTAAAACAATTATTCACTCAATAAAATATATCGAGATATGGCAATACGTACACTACAAAATCTTCCTTTTTTTATTAATAATAAAAACAAGAAAATTGGCTGTTATTAATAAACAAGAAAATTGGCTGTTATTCAAGTAATTAAAATTAAATGTACTGCGAACTGAACTCTAAGATGTTGTAGACATTCGAGGTTTATTAAAAAACGAGGTTTATTAATATACATTCCTTCATTCAATGTATATTTTAAAACAACAAAATTGGCTGTTTTAGTTATTTAATAAAAAAAAACAAATGATATAGTATGTTTTAAGACTCTCAAGATTATCCCAATTGTAGAACTGATCTAATTTTGCGACTGCTCGACCCTGTTCCCAATCATAATCTTCAAAACTTCGTACCATCTCGTCTGGTTGTGTTCCATAATTGACTTGTTCAAATTATTGAGAACTATGCTGTGACTCCGATTCTTCATTATCCGGGCTGTTAGTAATAAGTGTGTGTAATTAAAATTAATCAATTTTTGATGCTTTTTTTGATGTACACACAAATTCGTATGATATGATATGATAGTTCGTTTAGTAACACCTCGTAATAATAATGGTACGGGTACCTGGGTACAGGTTACCCGTACAGGGTACCTGGTACAGGTAAGGTAACTATTTATCAAAAAGCCTCCTCTCAAAAATTCAGCGAAAGGGAGCCAGCTGTACATAAAATATTAACACAAAGGCAGGCGGCTGATACCTCGCTGGGGCTGCGCGTCATTTCAACTCCGTCTTCGTCCCCGCTAATTCAACTAGTTTCATATCGGGTGGTGAAACAACATCATTTTCCTGAGCTGCATGCAAGTTTGGAGACGAGAAATTCGCCCCACTTGACCCTGGCGTGAGAACTTCCCCGATCTCTTTTGCTATTACCCGCGGAGTTTCCGTATACAATCCATAACGGCGTATATGGACGATAACAGCGTGGGATACCAATCCTTCTAAGCACCTAGATACCGGAATACCACTTAGGGTTGATGGCAACGCCATTCGGCGACGTACTTCTGTGCTGCTGTTATTAGTGGCAATGGTTTCGCCATCGTGCAAAGGGCTAGAAACGATTTCAACATTTTCTCTACTACTCCATGATTCCGGTATGTCATACAGCGGCCTCGGTATTATTAAAAAGCTCTGAGTTTCGTACCAATTGGGGTCATCTGCGGGTCTTGCCCAGGTGTTTATTGCAGAAAGCAAGTCTGAGCCGGCAACAAAGGAAAAATCTTTGTTCGGGTTTTGGTCCTTCAAACGTTTTAGCAAAGCGGGTGTCGTAATCGATTCATTTTCAAAAACTTCTATTGGGCAAACCTTGATTGGCATGTTGCTGGAGAAAGTCGTGTGCACCGCCAAATGGCACATGATAAACCTGTCGATTGCCGAAGTTTTCAGGTCCGGTCGGTCCACTCGAGGGCCGCATGGTACGATCCAAACTTCGTCTGCTTTGTTGGAATGAATGACTTCTGCAGCCATTTTACAGTGCCCGTCTGTAATAGGGTCAAATATGCCACCAAAAATTGCTATCCTCCGCCGCACAGACGAATTGTTCGACGTCTCCACTGTAATATTATACCTTCGACTATTGACCAACACTTCTCCCTTTTTCTCTCGCGGCGAGCATACTGTCTCGTTCTCGAATTGCGCTGCCATTTCGTCGATTGTATTGTCCCTCACCTTCCGAAAAGGTGCGACTTGATCCAACAAGTTGTACTTGGATATGTGCTCGCTAACGGCCAAAGGCAACAGGCCTTCGACTCTACGCGTAGATTTCCCGAAAAACACGCTCTCAATTGTCCCTTTCGTGCTCGTCATACGCCTTCGTATCTCCGAACTAGATATATTAACACTAATGACCTTCCCTTCGGCGCTGACGGAATTTAAAATAGTGATGTTTCCTCCTTGGGCCCAGTCGTGCGGAATACTTTGCCCTGGCCGCGATATGACTATGATCTCGCGCATTCTATACCAAGGGCGGCCGTCCAGCACACGGTTTTTGGGGTCGCCGCCAGACCACGACGGAATACTGGTTAGCAAATCACTTCCAACGACAAACATAATGTGATATTCTGGAAAGCGAACGTCCAAAAGAGCTAGCAAGTCCACGGTAGCGTACGCCTGAGCCTTGCCTAGCTCGAACGCGCACACCTTGATCGGGAAGTCGCTACTAAACACAGTGTTCACGGCCAAGTGGCACATTAAGTACCGGTCGAGCGCCGAAGTCCGTAGCGAGGGCTTGTCTGGTCGAGACCCGCACGGTGTTATCCACACTTCATCGGCAACGCCCATGTGTATTACCTCTGCTGCCATTTTTAAATGGCCATCCGTGATCGGGTCAAAACTGCCCCCCAAAATTGCAACCCGTTGTCGTTTTGAACGAAATGGGAGCGACTGCCGGGCGCCGTTGCCACCGTTCGGACTGAATTCGAACGCCTGGGATGCCTCTCCTCTAGGACTACGCCGTTTCCCATTCGCAAAATCCTCTCCATTTGGCGCCCCAGATAATTCGCTGGGCGCCCTGCCTGTATAAGAACGCACGGACGACGCCAAGGCTTCGACAACCTGCTGCTTCACTACCGCGTAGTCGTTCTCGTCTATCAGCCCCTCCTCCAACCATCCTTTTGCTTCTCGCAGTTGTGCAGCCATCGCAAAACGCACGTGGGTTAATGTATTCTCCGCGTCTAGCTTTGCTCGAAACCCCGTACGTTAGTTATCTTTCCGATATTTTATTTATGTGGTATAGAATGAAATGTTTGTCGGATTCTAAACGTATTTCGTACAATTACAAAGTAGAAGGACAGCTTCACAGTTGTTCATTTTCTTTCCTACAGCAGTATTATATTATATAAACTTCTTTCTCTTCTTCGTCGGGTCGGTTGTTATTATTATTATTTTTTTTTTTATATTATTCTTCATCACAACACCCCATTCATTCCCCACCATACCACATCACCACAGCGTGAGATATTTTATAAATGATGATGACATTATTGAGGAGGATAGAGGTTAGAGTGATGAAGTAAAAAGTCTAAAAAGAGTATAAAAATATAGAGACTAGACTAAGGAAATGACACACACATACATATTAATACATATTTTATACATTCACACAATGTAGACTAATACTTTTATTATTTTTAATTACTGGGTCAGTCGAGCAATGCGTTGGGTGGTTCAAATGAATTCACTGAAGAAGAAGAAGAAGAAAAATAAGAAAATAGATAGGTACAATAGTGTATAATTTAAGTACCAGTGTACGTACTTATGAGGATTTAAAATATAATTAATACGAGAGTTCGTGAACTACTTGGTACTGTACTGTAGTACATTTGTGAAGATATTTTATTATAATTAATTTAATAGTCGTTCTACCAATTTTTTTAGATAATTAATTATTGTTTTTTGTTTTTTAAAGATATTTTGGTTTTTTTCTATTTTTTTAATAAAGAAATACGACGAACGTATAATTAGGAATAATTGATAAATATAATAAAAAAATATCTACTACTGTATATAAAATACATTTCATAGGATTCAGATCAAATACAAATACAAATATAGTACAAAATACAAAATACATCATCCACCGTACTATCTATAGCCACTTATTCCTAAATCTAATACGGTACCAGGTACGTAGGTTTAGCCGAAATATCAATATCACTACAGCAGTATAGCTATTATTTCCTCCTCCTCCTTTTATTATTATTTATTTTTTATTATAATTTTTTACTACACTCAGCTAGTCGTCTAGTACAAGTTTCTCAACTCATGTGTTAACTAAAGCTAAAAGGATGTAAATGATTAATCCAATGAAAAGGGATATTTGGTGAGATATTTTCATTACCTTTCGATTGTCTATCCCTGCGTTGATATCAGGAAATATAGTAGGCTGGCAGGAAACCTGGTAGTGTATTTGAACGCAAAGGTTTTTTTAATTTAGGGCGGGATGGACTACTCAGAAGAGCTAGAAAAACTCTACAAAGGAGAAAATTTGACCGAGGCGGAACTGAAGGCCATTTGTCAGTCTTGTAAAGAAATATTGGAAGAGGAGAAAAACGTCGTTTCGATACAGTGCCCCGTCACTATTGTGGGTGATATCCATGGCCAATTTTACGACTTACTAGAATTGTTTCGAATAGGTGGACGCCTGCCCGAAACCAATTATTTGTTTTTGGGTGACTATGTAGACCGTGGTTACTTTTCTCTCCGGTGCATCGCTTTGCTGACGTGCCTAAAAGTCCGCCACAAGAATCGTATCCATATGCTGCGTGGAAACCACGAAAGTAGGCAAATCACCCAAGTGTACGGGTTTTACGATGAGTGCATGAGGACGTACGGCAATGCCAACGTCTGGCAATATTTTACCGATTTGTTCGACTGCTTGCCGATCGCAGCCAGTGTAGAAAGTTCGTACAAGTTGTTTTGCCCCCACGGTGGCTTATCCCCGTCCTTGGATACTATCGACCATGTTCAGCAGTTGGACAGGAAAGTAGAAGTTCCGCACGAAGGCCCATTATGTGACTTGGTGTGGTCGGATCCTGACGATCGATGTGGCTGGGGAATATCCCCGCGTGGGGCTGGGTATACGTTTGGGGAAGATTGCTCCCAACAGTTCAATCACATAAACAACTTTCAAAAGATTGTTCGTGCCCACCAGTTGGTAATGGAGGGCTTTCAAGAAACCCATGGCCAGCAAGTGGTAACTCTATTCAGCGCGCCAAATTATTGCTACCGATGCGGAAATAAAGCAGCTATAATGGAGATCGACGAAACGGGCAAACAGGACATCATTTCATTCAACCCTGCACCGCGTGATGAATCGACCAAGCCGGATTCCGCACGCGTCCCTGATTATTTCATGTAAAAAAGTTTTTTTACGAAATCGTAAAAACATGAGAATTAGAGCGAGGGAATAGTCGAGCACGGAAACAGAAAGATATTATTCTTAGGAATTACGAATTACGAAATAATGTTAAAACATGATGTATTTTAAAGTTAATGTACCTGAGAGGCGAGAGGCAATTTCTTCACTTTCTCTGACACTGTTACTTCTTAAGACTAAATAATATTTAATAAAAAATGATAAAATGTGGAGGGCTCCTCCTCTCCTTCTTCTCATACCAAGGGTAATAGTACACCCACCACCCCCGACCCCATCCTCATCCTCTATCATCGTATTTTTCATTTCGTTCGCATTTTGCGCGAGGAACAAGCAAGCATGGATGATACGAAGCGAAAAATAGGTACTATTCTACCCGAAAAGGAATGAATCGGAAGAATTGTAGAGTAAACATCTTACGCGTACTTCTGAAATCGTTTCAGTTTAAAGAAACCATCGAAGAAAAAAGAATCGAACTCGTGTACGTCAGCTATGGAGTTTCCTCCACTGTTGCCAACTAATCAGGGCCAGGGTACTGATACAACAGGTTCAGGGCGGAGAGAACGTTGGTTTTACTTTATCGTATTTTTATACGTATGCTTCCTGGCTACGGATGGGATCTTGGGGTACATTCTCTTTGACGTTTATCCAAAAATTTACGCCCAGTACTTGAATCAGTCGACAGCGCTTGTATATTGCATTTGGTCCACCATTGGTGTAATTTACCTACAGCGAAAAGCGCGGGTTGCGGAAGACAACGCTACCCCACCACTTCAAACCACGGCTGCTGTTGTTGCGGAAAACGATGGGAAGTCGCATAGCCCATGGTATTATTTAGTTGCAATAGGTGCTCTGAATGGGACGGCTAACTTTTTTCAGGCTGTTGGGATGCCCAACACCGCTGGACTTTCGCAATCGCTGCTACCGCTTTTGAGCCTACCAGTGGTCTTGGTATTGAGTTATTTTTTCCTTCGAAGAACGCCCACTTCAAAATCTTTGGCTGGGGCTTTCTTGATACTCCTGGGCTGTGTATTGTCGGGGTTACGGGATGTTTTGAACCCTAATGAACATTCTAGTGGGGGTGGTGCGCATCCGGTGTATTGGTACTCTACCCTTTTTTTTATCGTGGCGCAATTGTTCCTCGGTACTGAACGGGTGTATGAGGACTACATCTTTTCGCGCTACAAAGCACTGCACCCGATGAAAATGTTTTGTTGGACAATGTACGTCCAATTCTTTCTGTACATTTTCTTTCTGCCCTCGCAGACGTTGTCAATTTTCGGCGGCCTTGACATTACGGAGATTCCAGGTGTCATGCTGGATGGGGTCCGGTGCACGCTGGGCCAAGGGGATTCGTGCGATTGGAAAAACACGGCCCTTTTCCTAAGCTACTGCTGCGTTGATTTTTGGTGTTACTTTTTGGGCCTCTATATAATTAGTAATTTTGGCGCGCCGGCAATGGCCGTGGCGAGTGCTGTGACTATTCCAATACAGCAGTTTGTTTTTTGCATGCCATTTCTTGTCGGCGGTTTTGCGGACTCGTTTTATTTAAGCGACTTATTTGCCCTCGTGGTATGTGTTGGGGGATACTTCGTGTTTCAGCGCAATGAAGCGAAGGACTGATTTTGTAAATCGACTTCTGATATCGTAAAATGATTATTATATTATTATATAATTATGAAAATTTTCTTGTTATGATAAGATAACAATATGATATGATAAATTACGTTACCAGAAGTTCCATTCAGGTATCATATGGTATAAGAGAAATAAGAGTACGAACTGACTGTAAAATGATAAAAAATATACCGACGCGCCGAGTGCCAAGAGAATAAAAGATATTTTTTACTGGTGTATACAAGTTCTTCTATTTTACGAGAGGGATCAAACTAAATTTACTTCTTTCGCGATACTTTTGGCTGGGTAGCAGATGCTTCACCACTGCCAGCATTGCTGCTTGAGGATTTTTTATTGCGCCTACTAGACTTCTTCGATGTCGATGCTTTGCGGCCCATCTCATTGGCAATGCGCTGTTTTCTCTCGGCCTCGTGCTTGTACTGCGCCAGTTCACGGTCTTTCTCAGCCCTGGCGGCGTCCACCTTCTCTTCTTGGAAAGACTGGCTATCAAATTCAGAAACGACCGCGTCCATGTCATCTTCCAGCGTGTTCTGGGGGTAGATACTATCGTCTTCGACCGCTGCTTTCCATTTCTTGAACCTCAGCCGGCCGGCTGAACTGACACTTCCCTCTTCAAAATCTTGGCTACTAGCGCCGGCAGGAATGCCAAAATGTTTGCTACTATCGACCCCGAAATTAATAATGACTGGTTTGGATGAATCTAGCTGGTTTCCCTTCCGGGGCGCGCTTCCAAAACAGTAGGAATTCATAGCCCCTCGAAAATACTGTTGAAGCGTTTTGTCGGAGCGACTGACACAGTAGATAGCCGCCCCGTTTGAAAATGCTACGTAACGCAACGCATTTAACAGCACCTTTCGCTTTACCGGGTCTTGGTCGGCAAACTTGTCGTACTTTGTGCAAACGATCGTAATCGGGATTGGGCAAATATCGATCTGCCGTACATGGGCATGTTTCGCATATATTGAATTCCGTTTCTTCGTTAGTTTTGCCTCGACTTTACTCCCCTTTCGGGTGCGGCGTAACCCTTCCATGCACTCAGAGACCCTGCCCCTGATCAAACCTATCCAAGTTTGCAGGCTGTCCAGGGCTTTGTTCGGCTTTTCTAGGTTGACGCAGAGGATCGCATGGAAGTTTTGGATTCTTTCCAAAGATAGTGGGACCTTGATAAGCTCGGACAGCTTTCCGCCCCCGCCAAGCTCCCATATGTGCGCAATGTCCTTCGCCGAGCTATTACTACTACTTTTCCGGCCGTAGGTATACTCCAACGCGACCGTGGGCTTCGGCTTCTCGTCCTTTGTCGGGTTAAGAAACATGTTCACCGCAGTGGACTTTCCGCTCTGCTTGTCCCCCAGGAAAAGCACGTACGTCTCTTTTGCCGTGGACGACTTCATCGCAGCGCCCGAGCTGCCGGTATTAGTCTCGTTCGCTGCACTATTTTCTTCGTTCCCCCCCTTTCGTTTCGCGTCCACGTCCTCTTCCGTCAGTATGCTCCAAATATCGCGTGCTCCAACAGCGGCCATTGTTAATGCTGCGTTCTAGGCCAGACTTTGCTCCAATAATACGTAGTCTCAAAACTCTAAAAATCAGATGGTTTCGTTCGATGATTTTATAATGGATCCGAATCGCATCGTTAACTTTCTTTCTTCTGCTCCAAATCCTCTTCTCTTCGCATTTTGTTAAAACTTCTTCGATCTAATAGAGTTTCTGATGATAAATTATTATTATTAATAATATTTTTTTCTTCTTCTTCTACCTACTAACGTACTGTTATCATACTTGTTGCTTCTTTTTTTTTTTATTATTATTTTATTATTATTTTGTTGTTGTTGTTTGTTTGTTGTTATATGTAGTAGTATTATTATGGCAGTAGCAGCAGAGGGATATATTACGAGGATGTGATTTCAAAAATCAAAAGAATTTAACAAAGATGATGATAATCTCCCTCCTTCTTCTCTCTGCTTTTTTGTTATTTTTTGTTGTTGTGGTGCTGTGTATTACTGATTATATTATTATTGGAATTATACTTGTCTTGTGGTCCTCCCTCGTGTACTGTACGTACTGTATCCATCATATGAAACTTCTCTTTCTTTGATTTCGTAATCGATCCTTCTTTTTTTCGTCCATTTACAGTATTATACCGGTACTGTATTATTATTATTGTTTTATTTTATTTTTTTATTTTTTAGTCAGTTCTACAACAATTTAAATACATCAAAGTCGCCCATTATAAAGCTAATTGGACTAATGTTGTACAATTGTACATTATTAGTCCTATTATACTTTTATTGTCATCATTTTAAGACAAGGAAAAGACGTTTGGTTTTAAATTTAATAGAGAAAGAAAGAAAGACTACAATACCAAGTACGAACTTAAATTTCATATTGTATTTAGTCGCAGACTCAACCGTTTTTTTTTTAATAAATATAGATAGCTAGCAGCATTTTAACACTGTGTTATTATACTGCCGTGGTGCTTTTATTTTTAATTTATTGAATGCGTTGTTGTTGTTGCTTCTTCCGGTTGTTTATTTTTATTTTC
>LT642181.1:27075-40582 GCA_900128585.1 Stramenopiles sp. TOSAG23-3 | reverse complement strand
CCTCCTTCGCGTCCTCTTTCGTCTGTGCCCCCAGGTCACTGTTCAGGTGGGTTTGGATGTGCTCCATCCGGTCGTACAGTTGCTGCAGCTCCTCCATTTGGGAGACGACAAGGGCCGCGCCATCGGCGTTCTCCGCCGACTCTGCGGTGGTTTTAATGCTGGCTTCGATTTCTGCCATCCGGTTGGATATATGCTCAATTTCCGACCCGGCAGTTTCCAACGACAGCTCTTCGCTCCGGGGCTGGGGAACGGCCTGGAGGTTGTTGGTTTCGGGATGGTTCTCGACCATGGCCACCTCGTCCTGTCCGGGCCCTTCCGGGGTGTCGTCCAGGACCAAGATGTCCGGCTCTTGGTTTCCACTCCCTGCGCCCCCCCCCCCGTCACGGTGTCCACGTTCTCTTGAAGCACGTTGAGTTGGCCTTGCAGCTGGGTCAGGTTTTGCATCAAGTGCCCTAGGTTTCCCAAGTCCGCTTCCGTCGGGTTTCCGCTCGTTTCCGAAGCCAGGCTCCTCAGGGCCGTCTCCGCCGAGTCCAAACGTCGGAGCATACTTTGGAGTTGCTGGATGTCCGCAACCGGAGCTTGTGGCGCTGCAGGGGGGCCACCCTGCTGCTGCTGCTGATTAAACGACATATTTTTGTACAAAACTAATAAAATAAGAACTAGAACTACGCAACAAACCGCTTTGTACTCTTTCTTCTTGCCCAACGCGGTTCGACTTGAAACCTTTCCCTAGATACGTACGCGACGAAACGAACAACGTTGAATAAAATCTTGTTTGCGATGATTATATACAATTAAATCCACACTCTACAAACTAAAATTTCACTTCTTTGCTCGTTAAAGCAATATGAAGCAATGAAAAATAAAATAGAACAGGTCTGATCAAGTTAAAAGGTGGTTGGCTATTAATTAGTACAATATAGATATTCAATCAATGTTGTGTTTTTTATAATATCAAACAACAACATATCTTCTATATCATCACATCATAATAATAATATATTTTATTACAGTATTTATTCATCATTTTTTAATTATTAATATAAATAATAATATTATTGAAGAATACCATAATATATTATTATAGTAGAAAAAGATCCAAGAAGAAGAAGAAGAGAATAATAAAAATATATTCTTCATTCAATTTATTATTAAATATATTTTTATTAAATACAAAAAAAAAAGAGAAGAAGTAAGAAGAGAAGAAGAATTATTAATTCTGAAATCTGTTATTATTGTACAATAAATAAGGAATTATAATACATTTTAAATATACGTACATATTAAATGTTCTTTCAAACTTTAATATAGAATTAGTATACATGCTACACGCACATTGTACAATTAGATAGTATTATTATACGTATACTAATATAATACAAATACAAATACAAATCATAATTCATCACCATCCATCAATACTATAGTTTAGTCCATTTATTATTATTGGGGTATTTTATTCAATCTGAAATCTGAAATCTCTCTCACGCGGGTCCTCGGTTGGTGGCCTGACTGACCTGACCTGGCCGACCCCCGACCGACCCGACCCGACCGCTGGCCTGCTTGCAGAAATTTTATAGTTCTTGGTCTCGTTCTACAGTAATTAGTTCTAGTTATAGAGATAGAGTTCATAGTCTAATAATGATCTAAAACTAAAATACGCGACGGCAGCATCGTTGGGCAGAATTCTGTTATTTATATAAAATACATACGACCACCCACCCCACCCACCCACCCCACACGCTGGACGCTATAGTTGATAGAAGAATAGAAGATTCCAAATCCACCAGTTGGATTATTCCACCCCACACCATCAATATACAATATTTAAATTATATATTATATAGAAATAGAACGGAAATATTTTTTATTTCGTTTTTTGTTGCTTTTGATTATTTGTTGGTTTCGAGGTTCGTTCGAGGATGATTGTTGAGGAGAAAAAGAAAGGGGAAATAAATAGGAACAACAAAGAAGAAGAGGAAATAAATAGAGGAAGAAGTTACGAAATGATGAGTGTGTTAAGAGATAGAAAAGAGTTAAATAGCAGGATTTCTGAAAAGAAAAGGATTGGGAAAGGATTGTGAGGGAAATAGAAAGGAAGGAAAACGAAAAAAAGTGCGCGTTGGATTGGATTTATAATTTAAGTATAAATTATATAGGTTATATGTTATAAAAGTATAGAAAAGAAGAGGCATTGTTAGTGTTTCTTTATTTAATATAGAAATAGCATTAATAATGAAAGGAATTGAGAAGATGAAAAAATTGGATTTCGTCGGGCGGAGAAGAAAGTTTTCAGTACTTGATGCTGTGTGCTTATTATTTATGCATCTAAAACGAAAACGAAAGGCAATTTTTTAATAATTAAATAACATACACACAGCATAGGTACTCTTATCAATTTTATTGAGGAATGGTCTTTTTCGCTCCCGATTTCGTTGTTCCGAAAACGTAAGGATAAATAAAACAACGGATTCTTAAATATTATATAATAATAACATTAAATAAATCGGAATATGTATTACATCAAATACTTAATTAACGAAGGAACGCAGGTAGGCAATAATATATAGGATATAAATATATAATATAAGTATTAATATATGTAGTCTAAATATTATATCTGTTTAAGAATCTATCTCTCTGATTGACTTTTTTTCATCTTTTGATACAACAGGTACACAGTATAGAAAACTGAAAACTCATTTGGTTCGATGATGTAAGAAAGAAGAAAGAAGAGAGAAAAGAGAAGAAGAAGAAATGTGTTCGTCGTGCGTACCGGTTTGGTATTAATACTACTTACTACCTGCTGCTGGAGGAAGAAGAAGAAAAATAATAATAATATAATAATTAAAATTTCCTTTCTTTCTTGCATGGTTTTTAGTAATGATCGAACCAGTAGGTAAAATGATTTTACAGGATAACATCGAAACATTACATTCAACTCACCATCAATAAAACAATAGCGTCTGCACTCA
This sequence comes from Stramenopiles sp. TOSAG23-3, assembly GCA_900128585.1. Classification (NCBI taxonomy): domain Eukaryota; species Stramenopiles sp. TOSAG23-3. The sequence goes on along the minus strand of LT642181.1, from coordinate 37,607 downwards.
CAGCACTTTACCTGAAACGAACGCACTGGTTTTTGTTTGTTGTAATCCGTGGAACTTCAAGCAGTACTACTTCCAAACGCATCACTCGCCCAGGCCACGCACACTTCTGAAGATCAATCTAAACGAAAGGTCCAAACAATCAGCCACCAGCCCCCCGCCCCCCCTCAACGTACTATAAATGCCAAAGACGACACGAAAATCGTTGGGCCCCGCCCTAAATATCGTCTCTGACACGAGGAAAAAGAAACACACCGTCGTTGACCAGGTCAATGCCGCCGAGGCCCTGTTCAGCCTCTCCCGCTTTTCATCCAACACGCCGTCGAGGAAGAAGGCGGCCAAGAGGGGCGCGGCGACGGTGGGTAGGAAAAAGAAATCTGATAGTAAAATTAGCAAGAAGGCGGCCGGAAAGGGCCGGAACAAGATAACCTCGACGCTTCCCGTGACGGCGTCGGGGGGGCAGCGACCAAAGAGCGGGTACATCCGAAAACACGCCGTCCCGCCGAAACACTTGCAGCCGGAGGTCCTACGGCGTCTCATCGAAAAGTCCCTGACCACCCCGCAGCACGCCAACGACGTCGTCCTGCCAAAGAAAGCGGGAACGCCCGAGAAGAAAACGCCCAAGGGTGCGTCGCTCCAGAAGCGAATCGAGAAGATATCGGAACAGCTTGAAGCTTCAGGAAAGTTTGCCAACTACCAAGTCGCCCTCAAGGACCCCACGACGAAAAACATCGGCCGAGCGTCCGATTCCCCGAGCAAGCGAAAGCGCGCGACGGCCGCCCAGGCGGCCGGAAGCTCGGCATCCCCGTCGAAGAAGCAGAAGCAGGTCGCCCTGTCCCCCGCGCGCCCCCCCCCCGCCCGGGCGTCGACGACGACCCCGTCGACGTCGAAGAAAAACATTGCGACGAAGAAGAAGACGGCAAGCAAGAAGAGCAGGGGCCAGCGAGGTGTAGGGAAGAAGAGCTCCAACTTCTTGCCGTTCAAGGAGGCGCGCACGATCGTCCGGGCCCTCAAGCTGCGCGGGGCGCGGGCCTGGTGGTGCTGGAGCAAAGAGTACCGCCCGTCCAACATCCCGAGCACTCCCGACGTCACCTACCGGGACATGGGCTGGAAGGGGATGCAAGACTGGTTGGGAACCGACACGATTTCTACTAAAGCAAACAATCGAAACTTTTTGCCATTCGAAAAGGCCCGGGCTTTCGTCCGGAAGCAAAAGTTGAAGGGGAAGAAGGACTGGCGAGAGTGGAGCCGCCTGAAGCGGCCCGCGACGATACCGAGCACGCCCCAGCGCACCTACAGCGAGCAAGGGTGGATTGGGATGGCGGACTGGCTCGGAACGGACGGCCGGAGCACGCGCGCGCGCTCGGCCAACTTTTTGTCCTTTGAAGCCGCCAAAAAGTACGTTCAAAAGTTTAACTTGAAGACGAAGCGCCACTGGGACCTCTGGAGCAAAACGAAGCGCCCCAGCAACATCCCCAGCACGCCCCAGGTCACGTACGCCAACCAGGGCTGGAAAGGCATACCAGATTTTTTAGGCTCGGATAGATCAAAGGGCCGCGGTGGCGGGAAAAAGAAGAAAACAGTGCCGAAGCCATCGCCGTCCTCCCCGAAGAAGGCCAAAGTGGAGCCGCAAGAAGCTCGTCTTTAACGCCGCACAGTGAGCTGCCCAACACCACGGCGATAAGTAAATTGTTTAACAATAAATTATAAAACATTGAGGGAGCCTGAGTCCAGGGAGAGAGAGAGAGAGAGAGAGAGGGATATTGCAGATGGACGTGTGCTATTTGAAGTAAGAGTTAAGTAGGCAATTAAAAATGCAGAGATTAATATAAATACACACACTTCTTTTTTGCATAATTCGAAATATAAACAGAGCACAAATAAAATTCATCTCCAATAATCCTGCATTGGTTCAAAATCAAACCCTTCCCATTTGAACTGTGCAGTCGGAAGAAACGACTACAAAAGGAGGAGGATAAATTAAATATTATTTTTATGGATTTTTTTTGCTTTTTTTTCGTTGTTGTTGATGATGGTGGATTACTGATGATGATGGATTGAAGAAGGTTCACTATTTTTTTAATATTCTATCCTGCTGTCTCCTGTATTTTGAAGTATTAAAATATTCGTTTTCTTTTTCCTTCTTTTTTTCTTTCTTCGCACATTCTTTCTTATTACCTATGCTATAGTAATGTAATAAAAACGGAAAAAAAAAATTGAAACCTCTGCACTCTATTATTTATTACGTATATATATAGGAATACTATGGATATTAATACAATAAAAATACAAATAGAAAATAATACAGAAACTCAATCATTCATCTCAACTTATATTTCTTTAGGTCAATAAAAGAGTATAGATATACTATGTACTTATATTATTATTGTACATTATAACTATGTATGTAATCCCTATATAATATACAAATAAGAAAGCGAAGTAAGAAGAAGAGAAGAGAGAAGAAGAACGAAGAAAGGAGGAAAAAAAATACGAAAAAAAGAAGAAGAAGAAGAAATAAAAAAAGAAGAAGAACGAAGAAAGAAGAAGAAAGAAGAAGAAGAAAGAAGAAGAAAGAAAAGAAGAAGAAATAATAAAATATAGAAGAAGAAGAAGAAGAAAAAAAGAAAAGAAGAAGAAAAGAAGAAGAAATAATAAAAAAAGAAGAAGAAGCAAGAAGAAAAAAAAAAAAAGAAGAAAGAAAAAAAGAAGAATGAAGACAGAATAGAGAAGAAGAAGAATGATGATGAAGAAAGAAGAAGTAACAACAGTAAATAGATAATAATAATAAGGAAAGCAACTACTACTAAAAACCACAATGGAAGAAAAAAAGAGGGAAGAAAAAAAGAGAGATGAAAAATGCATGGAAAAGAATCAATTATTTCAGATTGTAATATTCGTTGCCTGTTCATTCACTTCTTTGATATTTGGTTATAACACACGCCTTCTATTCACCACAATAATGGCTGCTATGGTACCAGTGACGACAAACATGAGCCCGACGCTGGCCAAGTCGAGAACGCCTCCGGTAAAGCTAGGGCTAGTGTTCAACTCTCAATCGACAAAATTCCACCCGAACGCCGTGGAATTGGAAGTGTTTATTGATTTTGCGTGCCCTTTTAGCAAGCGAATCTACGACCGTTTGACGACATTGGTCGTGCCTCACTACGAGCAGGCGTCCCCGTGCAAGCTAAAGGTAGTCTTTCAACAAGTGCCCCAGCCGTGGCACCCACAGAGCACGTTGCTGCACGAAGCGGCACTGGCGGCATGGATTATTGGAGGGACCTCGGAAGTGTATCAAAAGGCGTACAGGGCGATTTTAGACGCCAGGGAACAGTTTGTTGACGCAGAAACGTACGACAAGACCAGGACCCAAATCTACCAGGAGCTAGCGAAAGTGGTCTGCCCCGCCTGCGGGCTGGACGAGTCGAAGTTCCTGGACGTCCTGAAGCTGGACACGTCGAACGGGCAGAGAAATAGTGGAAACGGGACCACGCAGGCGCTGAAGTGGTACGCAAAAATGCACCGACAGAGAACTGTGCACGTCACTCCAACGTGTGCTATAAACGGAATCCTGTTGGACACGTCGTCCAGCTGGGGCCTGGAGGATTGGAACAAACTGTTGGACCCCGTGGTCGACCTCCTGTGACCCACGAAACAACTTGTGCTTGGCGGCGGTAAATGATCGTAAAAAAGTGTGTTGGGGACATTCATAGATTAAACTGTTACACACCAACCGTACACATCCGCAACAACCTTTGTTTCAACCAAACACTGTAAAATACTCTTTTAAATGCGAAGTAAGAGTCATATGACTAAGATAAGTACGAGTAGCTTTTCCATCTTTTCTTAAATCCTTCTTCTACCTTGTTGGTATTATAATAATTAGAAGAAGAAAGAAATCTAAAAAATACATTTTGCCTTTGGTAGTACGGTGTAATACTCTATACACCACACACCATCTACATTTTCAACAAAAATAAAAAAAGAAGATATGAATAATTATACATACAGGATAAATAATAAAAAAGAATACGATATATTTGTAGTAGTAAACTAATCAATCAATAATTATTATTCATACTTCGTATGACGATGACCTTCGGATACTGGATTGATTTTCACATTAAAAAATTTCTCAACCGTCCCGTTCCTTCGAATTTTATGATCTTTCCCCCTTCCTCGACCGACACGGGCGCCTCACGCGTGGCTCAACTTGTTCCACAGCGCGTCCCGCCTGCTTCGTTCCGATTCTGCCTTTCGTTTGTTCTGCTCGTGCTGGTTCTTGCACTCGTCGTACAGCTCTATGTCATCGCTCTGGTACCGTTCGATCACTACCCGGGCCAAGCCCTCCACGTTTTTGTTCCAATCCCCCCGCCCGTCTAGGAGCGCCGGCAAAATCTGCGGGAGGACAAAACCGTTGTGCTGCGGCTTCAAAATCCCGTCCATGATCAAATGGTCGTTCTGCCAGATCAACAGGGTCCGCTCGGCAACCTGGAAGTGCACGCTGGAGAGGCACTTGGCGAGGGTCTGAAAGAGCAACGCGCCGACGCCGCCCTTCTCTAAAACTTCGATCGTGATCAGCTCCATGATTTCTTCCAGCTCGTCCAACAACAAAATTTGCTTCACGCTCGAGCTCCACGGCCAGTACGACAGCAGTTTCTTGATAATCAAGATGCCGGTGTTGATGTCCTTTTCGATGTACTGGGTGACGCAGTAGCACAGCTGCCTGTGGTACAGGCTGACGCACCGGGGCTTGTGGAGCGGCATGAGCGCCCGGTCCATGAACGCCAAGTGCTCCTTTTTCAGGGGAAGGGCGAAGCCGTTGATGATGCTCCCCAGGATCTCCAGCAACTCGCCGATCCCGTTGTGGCGCTCGTCCTCGTACACAAACTTATAAAAAACGTTGCTGATCGTGCGCCGGATGAAGGCCCGGTGCGACATGAACTTGCCGTAAATGCGGTGGAGGATGTTCTTCAGGTAGTCCCGCTCCCGGTGGTCCTCCGTGTCGAAGAGCTCGACCAGGCGGGCGCAAAACAGGTGGGACACGTAATTCTTCGCCGCCTTGGCGGTGACGTCCGGCGACATGATGAAGCGCAGGAGAAACTCGTAGACAATACACAGGTGGGGCCAGGAGGGCTCGAAGATGGGCGCGTCCTCCTCCGGGTTGTACTCGTCGTCCGGCGGCGGGAGGGCCCGAAAAATGTTCTTTTCTACCATGGTCACGACGCGCGGCAGCATTGCCTCCGTGAAAAATTTCTGACTACTCGGCAACGAGACAAACTCCACCAGCTCGTTCAGCGTGTTCCGCTTGACCTCCGCGGACGCCCTCTGGGAGTCCGTCATCGGATTGTTGAAGTCGAACCGGGCCTCGCACAGCAAAAGCTTTTGCCGGAACACCTCCTGCCTCTGCGTTAGGCTCACCTCTTTCAACTTGGGAAGGTCCGGCATCTTCCTCGGCGCGTTGGACCGTGCCGAGTTGCTCCCTCGGCGCCTGCGCTCGACCTTGGGCATGGTCACGTCCGCCCGAGGGGTCGACGCTTGCTCATCCGACGACTTCTTCTCCGGGGGCGGGATCGTTTTCGAGGCCCCGGCCTTCTGGCCGTGACTACTGTTGGCCGTATTGCTGCTCTTCTTCATCGTTCAAACCACACGCAGGCGTATGCCTTGTTGTAAATATTTAAGCAACAAAAGGAATTGGACTCAACCCCCAAAGTGAAACAAAAAGAAAGGACACTCTTGAGAGCAAAAATATTACCCAATACAAACAGAAAGATCTCGTTCTTCTCTGAACACGAATGAACAGCAGAAAGAAGTACAAAATAAAAATACCGCCGGCGCCGAATAATTGTTTTGTTTTATTGTATCATTATTATTAATATTATTATTAAAATATTTTACATCATAATTTTTTATTATTAATTAATTTTTATTTTAATTTTGATAACAATTTAAGTACATTATATCATTTTAAAATCCATACTATACAATGTATAATATCAATTCGATATATTATAGATAGGATAATATTAAATACATATATTATTAATACAACTACAATAGTTTATATTAGATAGGTAACACATTATACCTATACTATGAATACAATTACAAATAAATCATAAAATAGGGGTTTTGTAGATACGTTTCCTTATTTTATGATACTAGTTCAAGAAGTCCAACAAGTAGAATTCAAATAAATATATAGTCACAGCATTGAAACAATTTAACCGTTTTCAACAAAAAAATAATAATAATTAATAAATAAAATCTGTAATAATAAAAGAAGAGTTGTTAAAATTATTAATAAAAAAATGGTCGGTCGGTATTAGAGATCAGTTCCTGCTGCGAATATTTGTTTTAATCTATTTGTAGTAGGCAACTGTAGCTTGTTGGGTGTTGGTGACAGCAGTGGCAACGCAGTTGTCCGCATCTCCACAGTCCAATCCAAGACTGATAATGCCGTCAACGATTTCCTTTTCCCAGGTCATTCCTCCGTCCATTGTGTGAAAGAAACGACCTTCCATCAGGCCGATCTTGTTGGCGCCACCACCGGCGATCCATCCCTCTTTCTCGTTGACCATCTTGCAGCCCATCGCACCGCCACCGGCGTCCGAGCCAGTGGAATTCCAGGTTTTGCCGCCATCGTGCGTCATGTAGAAGTGGGCCCCTGGCGTGGCACAGTTGTGCCCCTCGGCAGCAGCAATGCAAACGTTTTCGTTCGCGCAGCTGATGTCGTTGAAGTACATGCAGGCGTTGTCTTTCTGGAAGACTTTGGTGAACGTCTTTCCTCCATCTGTGGTCTTGGCAATCGCCGAGTGGTACCCGGTGATGTTGTTGGAGTTGGCACGCAACTCCTGGGGGTCGATGTACTTGTAGAACTGTTTGCCAGTTTTTCGGCACTGGCGGATCTGGACAAGCTCAGACACTTGCTTGATCAGCAACGATTTCTCGTCCGAGCCATACGATGGGTTGGACGGCCAGGCACCGGCACTGACGTACCAAGTGGTTTCGCTCGGGTACGCACCATATCTCACGGGGTGCGTTTCGTCCAACGCCGCGCCTACGCCGAAGTCCTTGAACGATTGCCCGCCGTTGGTCGAGATGGCAACTCCACCAGCGCCTCCCCCGAAGGCGCCGGCAATGCCAAAGTTGTTCTTGCCAAAGCCCTCTACGGATTGGCCTTGGCCGCCTCCGCCAATGCTGCCTTTGAACGTGTTCCCGTCGGTTGTGTACTGGGCTCCGAAAAGACCGTTTATGACAACGTTCGTGTCCGAGGTGGACCCGGCGTCAAGCAGCATGAAGCACTTGCCAATGGCGGTTGGGTTCCAGGTGACACCACTGTCCGTAGATTTCAAGCATTCCGCGCCCTGGCCATTCGAACCGCCAGCCACAAACGCAGTTTTGCCGTCCGGCATGGTCGCACCAATTAGTGCCGACGCAAAAGCGCTCTCCTTTGTCCAGCTGGCAGCGTTCCCAACCGCAACGCAAACCGCTGCTGCAGAGAAGAATAAAGATGAAAACCTAACCATGATGGTGATGAATTTTGTTGAGTTAATAAAATGTGTGAGTATGTTTCTTAAAACTATGTTTTGTTTGGTTCAGAGGAAAGAATGCACACGTTTGTTTCTTTTTACCTCCTTTTTTGTGTTTGTATGTCATCATCAACTATATCAATCCGCGGTTGAATGAAAGAAACGACTATCCTTTTCTATCTTTACACTTGACTTGACTTGCATGTTGCTCTCACTCTTCTTCTTCTTTCTTCTTCTTTTTTTATTTTATATATACATAGTAATAGTATATAGATTTGTTGTTGATGTATTTTAGGAAGGATGGATGGTCTTGTTTGAAGTTGAATTTTATTATTAATATTATAAATTAATTATTAAAAAGTATATATAAGTACAGCATTGAAAGAAGAAGAAAGAGAGGAGTCGAAAGAAAGAAGAAAGAAGAAAAAAGAGAGGAGTCGAAAGAAAGAAAAGAAAGAAAGAAAGAAACAAAGAAACAAAGAAAGAAAGAAAGGAAGAATCCATTAAATTAGGTGAGAAACTGTTAATATGCTGTGTTTATGTTAAATAAATTGGATATTTTATTATGTACCTTATCTATAAAATAATAAATTTAATGCCATCAAGTATTACCTATTAATACTATTACAACTACCAGGTCGAGCTGAGGAATATCCTCCTTTATTAAGGATGAATAAACAAATATAAAACAAAATGCGAAGAAGAGACGACAGAAGAAAACAACAACAACAAATAAAAAAAGATATTTTCTTCTACCAAATAATATTTTTTTAATTATTATTATTATTTTTTATTATTATATATTCAGATGTTCTTCTTCTTAATAAGTTCGATGTTTATGTTTAAGACGATCTGAATTTCGATTTGGTGAAACATTTTCCATTGGATAGGAAGGATTTGTGTAATTTGGGGAATTGTGTTCAGCATCTTCTTAAAAATTACAATCCTATCGGTCGACACGTAGGGTTCAGAACCGTTCTGGTGGGTCTTGATGGGCCGTTGCCTTGTTGGGGTTGTGGAATAAAAAAACTTGTGTGTATATAGAGACGGGGGCGATGGCTGTGCGGGTGGTAGAAACGGCGAGTATGGGGCGATCCCTTTGCGTGTGCAAACCTGGTGGCGTTAAGGCAGGCGAGATCTTGCTGACCGTCAAGGAAAGCCATGATAAAATAGGTGTCCTTCTGGACAGTTTACTTGTCGATGGAACGTTTTGCGGTAGTTGTTTGAGGGACCGGCCGTGGGGTGCGACTGACTTGCAACTTTGCCAGAGCTGCGGTGCCGTGTATTTGTGCTCGGGGTGCCGCAAGCAGAAGGACCCGTTGCACAACAGCGTGGAATGCCAGGCGCACAAACAGCTCTTCAAGGGCGGGAGCGTGCTTAGAAGCGTGGACGGCGGGCCGGACGATACCACCAAGGTGCGAATTTTGGTTAGAATATTGTCGCACCCTGCGCGCCCCAGCATGAAAACGTTTCGCGCTGGTCTCATGAACCTCGAAGAGCACTTTTCAAAAGAGACCGTGGCCGTCCAAGACGAACTGGTGTCCATTGCCAAGCAAGCGTTGGCGTTAGTGGGTGACAAACGGGCGGGGGAATCGGGAACTGTGACGACGTGGGCGTTGGTAGCAGCAAGGTTTCGGGCGAACGAGATGATGGTGTCCATTCCCTGGCGATGGACCGGGGCCGCTGTGATGAACTTGGGGAATTTAAACGTGGGGGTCGGCCTGTTCACGATGGCGTCGTATTGCAACCATTCTTGCAACCCTAACGCCCACTACTTGTTTGACGCAGGCCCCAACTTTGTGCTGCGAGCGACCAAGAGCATACCGGAGGGGGAGCACGTGTACATAACTTACGAGTCTCTGTACGCTTCCTCTGCTCACCGAAAGCCCGAGCTGGAGTCCGTTTATCACTTCGTTTGCAACTGTCCACGCTGCCGCCTTGAGGAGGACGGCGGTTCGCGTTTTGGAGAGCTGATCGAAGGTCTGGTTTGCCCAGACGCTGCGTGCGGGAGTGCGCTGTTAACGCCGCGTTACGAGAGCAGCGATATTAGCGGCTGGCAGTGCGGGAGGTGCATGCAAGGGTACGACCTGGAACGCTCCGCCCACGGCCGTGTCATGGCAGGCATGTACGGCGCGCAAATGGAAGCGATGGAACTTTTCAATGGGCAAGGTGGTGGTGGCAGTGCTACGACTAGCAACAAGGCAAAGAAAAAATGTGCAAAGCTTGCGTGGAAGAGCATTCAAGGGGGCCGCCCGCTCCAATTTCAGAAGGAAATAGAGTCCTGCCTTCACCCTTACCATTCTTTGCGGTACGCAATGAGAATAATGAAAGTAGGGATTTCCCACAGTCGCAACGACCACCGAAACGTGGTCGAGTGGGCACGGCGAGCCATCAAACACCTTAACGCTGCCTCTTTTGACGGGGAGTTTGACCGTTGGACCGCTGAATTGGGGGTCCTTGCAACGTTTCACAGTGGCATGCTCGAGGAAACGACAGAAAAAGGGGAGGAAGCGTGGAGGAACGACACGGCCAACTCACTGATGAAATTGAAAAAGTTTTATGGGGAGACCAACATTGCATACACAGAGCAATGCTTGTTCTTCTATTACTGCGATAACGAGAACGCGTGGAAGAAGAAAAATATGGCCATCCATTTCAACCGTACCTCGCCGTCAAAGGGTTCGAAGAGAACACGATTCGAAGGTGAACGTGGGCAACATGGAAAGCGCGATGGACAACATTCCAAGAAGCAAAAGCGTCGTCGTGGTCGTCGTGGTGGCGAACACCATCCTCATCGACGATGATACCGGTACACGAAGAAGATATAAAAGTGTATAATAAAACAAAAACAAATTAAAAAAGGGGTGTGGTGCAATAAACAAATGTGGGAAAGAAAGAAAGAGTCTTTATAAAAAAAACAAATTATAAAAAAACAAATTATATAGTATGTTTTAAGACTCTCAAAAAAGAAAAGAAAAAAGAAGGTAAAACCGTTCAAGA
>LT642181.1:0-27008 GCA_900128585.1 Stramenopiles sp. TOSAG23-3 | reverse complement strand
GGGCGTATTCGTATTCATCATTCAAACTATCGTAAAATTGTTTGAGACAGTGGCTATTATTGTTTTGTAGATGCCCGGCAAAAAAACAAATTATATATAGTATGTTTTAAGAGTCTTTATTATGTACAAATCAAATGGGAACATTTGCTTATGATTTAGATAAACTGAACCAGGTTCATTTTTAAATAATTTATGTACACGTTTACATGCGGTGGCGCGTTTTTCATTTGCAATGGCACGCATTGATCATCGGCGTCGCAAGGCGATGACGAAAGCGCACGTCGATACGATCAACGGCAACCAGTTTTGCCAAGCATTCCTGTCTCGCTCTCGCTTGTCTACCATTTTATCCAACCGGTCGAGCTGCTTGTCTATCTCTTTCGTTGTACTTGTCAAGGTGTTAAGCCGGCTTTCCAAGATTCGTTGCAACTCTTGAACATCTGACACGCTAGTTTCCGCTCCGGGCTCGCCCCTGCTTGCTGCCGCCGTGCCCGCGTTGCCCCTCGCGGCGGATTTATCGGCTAGTTCCCCTTCGCGGCAGATACGGCAGCCCCATACCACAACTAATAGCCCAAACGTCCCTAACAAACCCATTACAGAGACGTAATACTCATAGTCCGACATCGCGTAGCCAGCTAGTGCCTCCAAGTGTGCCCGGGGGGTTAACCCCCCGGGCACCGCTTTAACCAACATTTCAAATTGTTCCCGTACGTAATATTCTAAATCGCCAAAGGAAGACATCCTAACACACAACTGTACGTGCGTGCGTGCGGGTGTATGTATGTATGTATGTAGGCATGCGTATGTATCTTCTCCAGTGCACTGAAAAGCAATGAACAAAAAAAGTAAACGGTATATAATTTAAACAATAGAACAAAACTTAAGCACCTTTAAATGTTGATTTTTTATATAGTTTCTATAATAATAATTTAAATAATATTATATTTATTTTGAATGAAGAATATTTTATTATTGATTTGTTGTTGGTTGATGAATGAATGAAGAAAATATGAAGAATGTGGGTCAATCAACAAAACAATAACAAAAAAACAACAACAAATCTTTCAAGAATCAAGAAGGACGGAGGAAGGAGGAAGGAGGAGGGGGGGGGGGGAATATTTAAAATATACGTATCCTTAATCTTATAGACACCAACCTTTCTTCTGGCGTGTTACTTTCTTTCGTCCAGTCCCTCCCTAATTAACAACAAAAGTTGAACACAAAGTATGTCTATTCATAATGGAAACATATTGAACTATTATTTCAACACCACGTGCCAATAAGAAAGAAAGGAGAGAAACTAAATTAACATAACAATTCAGGAAATAGTTATATTTTGTTTGAAATAGTTTGGGTTTTAACTAAATTTGTTTTCAATGATTTATAATGATAACAGGACAATGAAAAAATATGAATCCTTTGGAACGGATGAACCTTATTTTTATTATAAAATTCAGCGTTCGTAGGATTAACACAATAATCTATGGTGTATAGATGTAACGTAAGGATTAATATAAAGACAGCATATGAACTATATGGTAATGATGGTATCTATCATTTACAACATTTATTTAATAGGTAAATAATAGCAAAACAATAGAATCGATCAACAACATTGAACGAGAAGCATTACTCACCATTCATCTATTGGATACTATGCCTATATTAATGTTTGTTATTCTATTGTATTCCTATGTAACAAAACAGATGAGTTTTTGATGCTTTCGGAAAAACAAACCAGAAACGGGAGTTACAACAATTCATTTAACATACAAATAGTATGAATATATTTATAATTTTAACACCAACATTAAATTGGTGGACAGGCAATTAAATCCATGATATTCTATGCTGTCCGATGTATTATTGTGTTATTATCTAGTATTTATCCTTCTCTTCTTTTTGTTGTTGTTATATATAAACACAGGGAGGGGAAAGAGCGTTCTGTTGGCATCTTTCTTCCTTCGTTGGGAGATCGATATTCTTTATTTTGATCAAACGTTTTTCTATTGTGTATTTTATTGTAGTGACCATGGTTTTATGAAAGAAGGTATGTGCGTTTGGAGGTAAATATTTCTAAACGATCAACGTCCAATCGGTACTAAAAAAATACCAAACAGTTTTTGAGAATATACATACATATATATTAATACATCTACTCGAAAAGAATCACTATGCCAAAGATCCAAAAGCAATCCCAGTTTCACAACGGTATCAACCGTCTGTCGAAGTCGCAAGTTGCCGGCCGCAAATTCAAGAACGGTAAACTTAGGTTCAAGAAGCAGGCCCCAAAAGCCAAGGCTGCCCCAGCAGAGAAGAAAGTCGGCAAATTCTACGCCTCCGATGACGCCACCATCCGCAAGACTCGCAAGCACACCCCAAAGTCAGCCAAGCTTCGTGGCTCCATTAAACAGGGAAGTGTACTTATCTTGTTGGCCGGCCGCCACCGTGGCAAGCGTGTTGTTTTCTTGAAGCAATTGCCATCTGGACTTTTGCTCGTCACTGGCCCATTCAAATTCAACGGTGTTCCATTGCGTCGCGTGAACCAAGCCTATGTCATTGCCACCTCCACCACCGTGGATGTTGATGTCAGTACAGTTGCCAACGTGGAAGATAAATTCTTCAAACGTGCTAGCTCCGGCGCCGCCGCTGATGCCGAGGCCGAATTCTTGGCCGCCGGAAAAATCCCAGAAGTTAGCATTTCGGACGACAGGAAAGCCCTGCAAACCAAGGTCGACGGCCCAATCATTGCCGCCGCCCAGAAGGTTGAAGGCTTAAAAGATTACTTGCACGCACGTTTCTCTTTGTCCAAAGCCGATGCCCCACATGATATGGTATTTTAAATTTTAGGTAAAAATATATTTTAAAGGTTTTTCACAATAAATAATAATAATTAAGATCAAAAAAATAACAAACATCTCATACAAATACTACACTGACATCGTATACTGTGTCACAAAAAATACAAATAATATTAAATTAGTATAGTAATATTATTATAATTACCTATATGAATATATTATTAAATGTATTAAATGCACTATTTATTTACAACTACCAAGGTAATGGATGGATTCGTGATATTTATAACTCAAAAAGCTGTGAAAAAAAAAAAAGAGAAAAAAAAATGACTACTTTTTTCAAGCAGGACAGAGCATTGGTAAAAATAATTCCGTTTTGTTGTTTTGTGGCTGTTTTCCTTACAAGTCCGACAAATATCGATTTATGAAAAGTTTTAGTTTTTGGGCAGCTTTGAACAACTAAAAACAAAACGAAATAATACAGCGTCACAACATTACAACACTATTTCAGTGTACAAATCAACGTATTAAGGATATATGTGATTTTTGTTGTTCGAACAAAGCAAACACCTCAACAAGAACCAAAAGAAAAGAAAAGCGGAAGCTGATTTGATGAACAAGAACGCCGCCTACCAAGATTGGGTAAAGTTTAACAAGCTCATGGAACAGGCTACTGACGAGCAAAAAGAATTTTTCGTAAAAAAAGCCAAAGGTGAAAACCGCGGAAAGGAAAGCTTCTATTCCGTTGCCAAGACTGAAGCAAGGCTTGTAAGTGAAACGTTGCAAAACAAAATTTCGTCGTTAATGCAAGTGCTTACACAGCTGTATCAAGCTGCCCCAGACAACACGGACGTTATCCCAAAAGAACTGATGCCGTTAACTCAAATTTGTTTTGTCTGAATATCTTCTTTTGTTGTCAACTTCGTTTGAAGACGTTTGTGCAATTCGCATTGAAACAAGTTCAGCCCCCATCAGACTAAGTACGAATCTGTTAGCGATATCACCCCATCGACATCTGCAAAAGCAGAACCACCAAGAATCTGGTATGCTAGTGTAGTTTATCATTACGATACTATTGATAAGAAATACCCACAGCATCCAGTGTTGCAGAGTACGGTGGCAAATGAAAGTTTACGATTGAAATTGAAAAGTTTGTTAGCAACAGATTTTCTTGATTTCAATTCCAAGTCTTTAAATAGGACTGGCATTGACAAAAAAGCAAGAAAAAAAGAATGGAGAGATCGAAAAATGTTTGCTCATGGCAGCAAACAATGAAAACGTTAGTATACACGCTCCAGCTCGTGATGCGCGAGCACTAGAATTCGAAGAATTCAAAGAAGTTGTTCGCGTGGCTCGCACAAAAGTTTTGATGATGATTGGTATACCGAGTAGAAAAACAAATTGTATATATGGTACCGAGTTTTAAGAGACAAGAAAGGATGGCAGGGGACAGACTACTTGGTCTACGGGGGAAAACCCCTATATAAGAAACAGCTTTCGTTGAAAGACTACGGCACAAAATGGGTTATTGTTATGAGATTTATAACAGAGGAATTAAATCGCAATCTTCCGTCATGGCACAATCATGTGTCGAACCCAAGTAATCTAATCCTGCATGGATTATTTTACCATCGAACGAATACGCCAACAAATTGCATCGGTAATGTCCATGCAGCCAGCCATTATAGTTAGCATTGGCCTTCCAAATATTGGCGGATGTTTGCATTCGGATTTTGCATCCATCTACAAATTACACTCTCAGTTGGGACTGGACTCTCAAGGCCGTCGTTTTCGAAGTCCAGGGGGTCCGCGTGGTCGCTGAGGTCCGCGTGGTCGTTGGGGTCCGCCTGGCACAATCACCTTCCATGCCACACTGGGTACATAGCATTTCAATCTTCGAATAAAAACCTTTTCGTCATGGTGAATATATTCAATGAACCGTTTTATATCCTTTTCCAGATCCTCCAACGCCTGACCTGTTGGCCATTTTACGCGACTCTTGTCATCATTTTCCAAATAGCCAACCAAGCATCTCAACCCTTGACTCAAATGTTCAGAAATGGTGCTGATGGAGAAAACTTTTAGAAGGGGAGAGAAATGACACGTTCATTTACTTCTTAAAGTGCACAGTAAGGTGTTTCAAGAGCCTGTGTGAAATAGTGGCACCCGTTATCAGAGAGAAAGTTCTTGATAGAATTTCAAGAAACATTGTTGAAAGGAAGAGGTTATCAACATGTCCATGTATTGAGGATGAGAAAGTTCTTGATAGAATTTCAAGAAACATTGTTGAAAGGAAGAGGTTATCAACATGTCCATGTATTGAGGATATTGTTGGTCTAACCCTCATGTACCTCAACTCAACGCAAGAGCAAAATGTATTTTGCATAATATTTTCCATGACACCATCTGTTGTGAGTGAAAAAATTATTTTTGGACTTCATGCTCTAGTGGGGGTATTACAAGATAATCCAACGGCACCCCGCAGGTGGCAAACGTTGAGACGGAGAACCACTGATTGCCTGTTGCGCAGGGTCCCCGAAGGGAGCTTGGTGTCCGACTCGGCGTTGGCCAACCTTGCTTTGTTGAGACGGAGAACCACTGATTGCCTGTTGGCATAGCAAGGAATTATTGCTTTTTCCGTGATTACCGTCGATTGAAAGGGCGGTACGCATTCTGCTTTGTTAAATCGCGTTTAGATTTGAAATTAGAAACTTTTCGTCTTTGAATTAATGCAATCGGAAAAGTAGAAGTTAGTTTTCTTTAATCCGACCAGCAGGAGAGTTGGCAGTAAAGGTAAAATTACCTTCTGTTACGCAAAAGGAGGCCTTGACAGAAATGATAGCTCTACATTATCCATCGTTGAAGGATCTAAAGATAATTGGCTTTGTCAAAGAGAAAGGCCACTCCAGTACCAACCCTGTACCACCGTCGTCATCTTTAGCGTTAACATTGTGTTTTGCTGTGATTTCAACAAAATCGATTTCCACAGCAGTGTTATCCCATTGTCCTTGGTTTTAATTTTTTTATTCTTGCGGAGGGTGGCTTGCCCTTTATAACTCTTTAATGAGTTTGCAGCGTTTGTACTAACTTCTGACTTTTCAAAGAGTTATATGATAATGTCTAAATGTGGGTCCTTAAATTTCATCAAATCATCAATTTTTCTCAAGACGACTTTCTTTTTTTACTCGAAAATCTGAGTTTTTTTCGTACTTGTTGTTTATAGAGTTACACATAGGAAATGTTGAAGTTAAGTGTGCAAAATATAACATTGACACACCATAGGTTGCAAAAAATAGCAAAATACCTATTAGAAATATAGTGCAACTATAAGTACAATTCAATGCTATTCAATGTTCATCCTTTTTTTTTTTTCAGTTTTGAGTAGAATACTTCTTCTTCTTATACTCGTATTTATGAGAAGAAAGAAGAAGAAAGAAGAGGAAGAAGAAGAAAGAAAGAAGAAGAAGAAGAAGAAGAAGAAAGAAGAAGAAGAAAGAAGAAGAAGAAGAAGAAGAAAGAAGAAAGAAGAAGAAGAAGAAGAAGAAGAAGAAGAAAGAAGAAAGAAGAAGAAGGAAGAAGAAATATATAATAATAAAAAATCACATTCTTCTTTCTACTACTGGTACTTCTTCATCATCCATCATCATCATCATAATCATCATAAAAATCAAACAACAAACAAACAAAAAATATAAATAATATCCGTTTTTTATTATTATTTTTTATATATTTTTTTTAGTTAGGTTATATTTTATTATCAGCAGCTATTATTATTCTAGCTATATTTTTTTAAGTTTTTAATATTATTATTACTTCTGATGATGCATGAATTGTTTTTCATATTATACAGTACCTTGGTATGTATGTCATATATGTCAATATGTAGATCAATCATGCGATTTATACATAGCAAGTTTCAGTACAGGGTGGTGCAAGTCGTATACGATTGAATCTTTGCCTGGGCGTGTGATCGATTTAAAGATTGAGTGTGTTGAGTCAATTAAGAGAGAGAGAGAGAGAGTGACGATAAAAATGACGATCATTTTGGACGAACCGAATGATTCGGCTATCTCTTCAAATGCTCCGTCTTTCATGACCCGCAATCCCTTTGTTCCCCTTGCCAGGAGACCGATCAGCCCAACCCTATTGAATGAAAGACGTGTCGAAAAGTATGGGCATGGAGGGCGGGCGGAATTGATGAGGAGCGTTTGCAGCATGACGGAAATAGAACCGAAACAAAGAAATGTAAGAGAGAAAGGATGGGTTCGAACATCATCAATAAAGAAGTTCTATGTCCCGAAAGGTGCCCTATCAGACCCGTCCCTAAACAACCTGTCGAATTCCCAGAAAGTGCGCGCCATGACAGAGTACAAGCCTCCCCCCATCATGCAGGTGAGGCACAAAGCCGTCTACGACAAAGACCCCACTTGTTTTAGAAATAGAAGTGGGAGCCTGGCCGCTTTTGGCAAGAGCATGAAGAATTCACGCCTCCTGCTGCGAAAGGACGGGATTCAAGAACTGCCGAGCCTGCGGCGGAAGAAGGCAAAGATCAGAAAAACGATGGTAAGGAGACGGGCCCTGGCCTCGGAATTTGAGCAAAAGCACAATGTAATGTTGGCCAGCACAAGGCATTTGCGTGCCTCCAACTCCGAGTCCAGCCTCTTTAAATTTACATCCAAACACGTTGGAAACCTGAGTACTGGAATTGATACGACAGTCGACTACGACGATTTATCAGCCATGATTAGGGGACTGCATATTTTATGCAAGCAACCGCCGTCCAGGTCCCAGCGATCGACGTCGCGGTCGTCCCAGCGGACGACGTCGCGGACGTCCCAGCGAACGTCGTCCCGGACATGGTCCGGAACGTTTGGCGGAAGCACTGCCAACGAAATCGAACCTGGGGTCTTTCCAGAAAAGGACGACCTGGCCCGGGAGGACTTCATCAGGATACTGAACTACCAATTCTGCATTGCTGAGTGTGTCCGAAAGGCCCAGAAAAGAAATTATCTGTACGAACTCAAAATCAACACCCCGAAAGCAACCATGTACGAGCACCATGACGGCATACACAAGCTGACCAAATATGGAAGGCGGACAATTGCAAATATGTTTCTTTGAGAAACAAATTTGAGGAAAGCGGCGGGAGGACGGGGTTAATAATTGTTTTAAAAAAAACAGAAGCCTGACGTTAAAAAAACAAATTACATCTTGCCTGGGTGGTGAAGTAAAAGCCTGTGGTGAAGTAAAATAATTCCAGGTGTGTTAAGAAGCGCTTAATTCCCCTTTTATTTATTTAAAACGCTTTTTTTACTACTACACACACACAATTTGAAGCGTATTTTATTACTTAATACACGCACACATTTTGGGATATACGCAACATCTCTCATCTCTGTTAAACCAAAAGAGATTTTATCTCAGTACACCTGGTTCTTTGAAGCAACATCGTATTGATATTTAATGCTCACACCACATTATATCATTACGTTTTAGTACGAAATATGGCTGTTTAGCATACCTGTTATCTCATAGATCGGTGTGGGCCGTGTCGATGGGGAACTCATTCTTTTCCGTAAAATGATCGACGTCGCCGTTCAAAGCCTTCAACACGTTGCCGATGCCAGAGGCCAAATCGGCATGGGTGTGCTCCGTAGGCGACTCGTTGTGGGACATAAACTTGGAAAAGTCATAATCGCGCCCAGGGGAATTTGCCTTGATGTCGTCCAGCCACTTCTTGTACATCTCGTCCCACTTCCCATACGTTCGACGGAAGCAGGAGCACCATGGGCTGTACACCCCATGGCTCCCCCCTGGCTCGCAAGCGTTTCGCGACGTTCGTCGAAACTCCATGTAGTTGTGCTCGCTGAGAATGTTCTGCGCAATGGCCAGCGAGTTTTCAAGGGCCTGCGTTGCGTGCCACCACCCCGCCGACCAAAACAGGACGTCCCCTTCCTCCAACACGAACTCGACGCGCCGTACGTCCTTGTAATCCGGGTACCGCTCGTAGTCCGGCTCGAACGGGTCGACCCTTCCATTGTACAGCTTCTTGCTTTCTTCGGGGGGGTGCATAATCCATCGCTTCCTGCCGTACACCTGCGCTTGCCACTTGCTGCTTCCAAAATCGTCTTGGTGGTTCGATTGCCGTGCCCCTTCCGTCGCCCAGAACGTGACCGTCATCATTTTATGGCAATCGCCCATGTAGCGGAACCAGTTCTGCCGGTTGAAAATGTCCGGGGCCTCGAAGTCAGGCCACATTATATCTGCCACGAACCCATCCTCCGTCCGGGTATGTTGGTGGGTGTACGCGTACAGAGAGCTCCACGGCGGCATCGTCACGTTCAAGTGGCGAAGCCGAGCACGCTCCGCAGCGTTGTCCTGCATGTACTCAAAATACTCGTACGAGCTCAACGAGCGCCCCCTCCACCCACGCTCCACGCCAATGTCCGCCGAAAGGGCAGCACTAGCCATCATGTCGACCCATGGGCCATCGGGCTTCCACTTGTGCATCGCAGGCCACTGGCCGACGGCGTTTTTCATCACAAGCGGCCGGCCTGCGAACGCATGCAAGCATAGAAACTTTCTCATGCTCGTGGTTCGGGCGTCCAGGACGGTAACGTTCGGGGAGAATTCTTGCGGGATTGGAAAGTCGGCGCAGTAGTCCTGTATCCACGCCTTCATGTCCTCCGAGACCAAGTCGAACCCGTCGGCAAGCAGCGCCAACGTTTTGTTCGTCTTAAAAATTACCGAGAGAGTGTCGTAGTCGTACTTTTCATGTTCTGGTGAGCCCGCCTCCTTACATTTTTTCTCCACCCACGCCACGACGCCGTCGGCGGACAGCTGCACCTTATCTTTTCGGGCGCCGAACAGCCGAACGCCCCTCTTTTTGGAAGCCCTCGCAACGACAATGGGTACATCCATCTCGCTCCACTTCACAAATGTTTCAAAATGCTCCCCTTCTTCGTATGGGAAGGCAAGCGTTTTGCCCTCCGTATCCGCGGCAACGTGCGCGACAAGAACGTTGGGGTTGGAACGAAACCGATTCGCAAGGGTTGACGAAATGGCCCTCAGCTCCTGTACCTTCGGCTTGTCCTCATTCGACAAGAACATTGGGCTCGAAAATACCACCGTGCACTTTTGAGCGCCAATTATGTAAGCACTATTTGAACGGGTTAGTTCAACCACCGGGGCCGCCTTGAAGTCGTCGGATGATTTTGGAGAGAAAAACGCAGAGCCTTCCCCACCAGCAGCCCCAGCCCCAGACGGCCCACCACTTGCAGTTACCACAAGGCCAGAGACATATAACAAAAACACACCGAACCGTTCCACCATCGTCATCGTTCCTTTTATTTATATGTATATAAAAGGGGATTTTAAAGATAGAAACACCAGAGACAAGAAGATGGTATTGCCCGAAAAAAATGTATGTTCGTGATATAAATACAATTTTGGCTTCTTCTCGTTCACATATATGCATATATATATATGCCGCCATGCCAATTCTTTCTCCTCTGCTTCTTTCTTTTCTTCTATTATATTATCTTCCCTCACTCAGAAGAAGAGATCAAGATAGAGAGAGGAGTCGTCGTCTCTCATCATATAAAATATATTATCGCGCTGAAATGAAATGTGAAGGAAGAAGAAGAATGAAAGAAAGAAAGAAAGAAAGAAAGAAGAAAGACCTCAAAATCAAAATTAATAATAGTGTTATGAATAGGTCTTTATTTATTCTATTTATTTAATACTAAATACTTCTTCTACATTCTTCTACAGTATTTTATCGATAAAAAATATAATTTCTAAAAAAACAATGATATTTATATGTACTTTAAAATAAAAAGAGAAATTAGGAATAGGATAGGACGGAGATAGAAGATGGTATTTATTACAGGAGGACAGACGGACCGGACCGACCATCTGGACCTTCTCTTCCTTTTTTTTTTATTTTTCTTTCTTTCTTTCTTTCTTTCTTTCTTTCTTTCTTTCTTTCTTCTTCCTTCTTCCTTCTTTATTTTTTTCTTTTTTATATTGATGATGTGTTGTTGTTGTGGTGTTCGTAGTTATTATAATAAAAAATATTAAAAATAATAATAATAATAATACTACTACTGTACTACTACTACACCTTCTTCTTCTTTTTTTGGATTTATTAATTATATATTATTGAAAGACATATTCTTCAGACGATACATCGACAGTCGACACTGTAGAAGATTTTTGAAAGAAGTACAAAACAGAAAAATTAGGATTGTTTTCCTTTCTTGTTTCCTTTTGAAACCTTTACTCTTATAAACTTATTTGTTCGATTTATCGGAACATTGTTAGCTGTTGATTTCATTGCCGTGCTTCCGGGAAGAAGACGAGTATAGGAAGCCGTGTATTCCATAAAACGAAAGTCGCGAGCGAGAGCGGTTACGAGAGGGAGGTGCGTACTATGGGTGGGGAGCCTTACTTGACGTTGCTGTTTTATAATTATGTCACCATTTCTGAGCCATCGAAGTTGGTGGAAGTGCAAAAGGCATTGTGCACCGACCTTTCGCTGGTCGGGCGCCTAAGGATTGCCGAGGAAGGCGTCAACGGGTGCTTTGGGGGAACGCCGGAAAATATTGAAAAGTACATAACTATAGTGGAGTCTGACCCTCGGTTTTTGCCATATTTTCAGAATGTGGACTGGAAGCGGGGGGCACCTAGGAAAGACAAGAGCGTCGACGAGCAGCGCATGGTTGGTCTGATCGTCAAGGCCGTGCCTGAACTTTGCAGCTTTGGGCTGGCGAACACCATCCCAGAGGGGGCGACGGGGGGAAGGCATGCGTCCCCGGAGGAATTCCACGAAATGCTTATGTCTGCCAACAAGGACGGCACAGACGGCGCCGCACAGCAGGTTGGTGGGGAGAGTGCCGGGTCCGACTCGAAAGGCATTGCGTTGATCGACGTTCGCAATCGGTATGAAACGGCAATAGGATACTTCTCGGCGGAGAATGTCATGCGCGTGGACCCTATGACCAGGCAGTTTTCTGATTTTGCCTCGTCAATTTCCCGCCCAGAAACCTTGGACAAGTTGAAGGACAAGAAAGTGCTGATGTACTGCACGGGCGGGGTCCGGTGTGAACGAGCCTCTGCCTTTTTGAAATCAAAAGGGGTCGACGACGTGTACCAGCTGAAAGGCGGAATACACCGATACCTAGAGAAATACCCAGACGGCGGCTTTTGGAAAGGGAAAAATTTTGTGTTTGACCGGAGGCTAGCGGTGGGCGCAGCGGAGCCTGCCAAGGACGCCGGGGAAACCAGCAGCCCGGATGCTGGAATCGTGGGTAGCTGCTTGCTGTGCAGTGGGCCGTGCGATGACTACGGCCCTGGGATGCGGTGCGTGCATTGCCGTCTGCTCGTGCTGGTATGTGAATCGTGCCGTGGGGATAGTGGCAATGGGCAGGGGGGCAAAACGGAGGACGGCGCCGCACCTCCAAAGTTGCACGCCGACCGGCTGGTGTGCGAAGCGTGCATGGAGGAGCGCAATTGCTACGAACGACGCGGGGACGAACTGCCCCGCTACTTGCATGTCTTATGCCTGCACGACGGGAACAGCAATGCACGGATTATGCAACATTTTTTGAGGCGTACCAGTAGAAAGTTACGGAAGATGGTTCGTTTCCATTACGTGGAGGCACCGTTTCTGTCCACAGTGGCACAAAACTTAAGTTCTGCCTCGTCGAAGCGACGGCGCCTTGAACGCAGGGCGTGGTCTGAAGGGGACGGCAGCGACGGACAGTACCCTGGGGCAAAGGAACGGTTGAAGAAGTTCATTTTAGAACGAAAGGAGAGGACGGAACAGTACAATGGGACTAAAGAGTCGTTAGAAAAGGAGGAAGACTCGGAAATGGCGTTGCTCGGGCGAATTTACCAGTTTGATGGGATCTTGGGCGTAGGCGAAGGGGCAGCAGTAGTAGAATCCCTCAGCGAAAAAGACGTGCGAGAGCTTTCGTTCAAATTTGGGTGTACAATGAAGTATTATCCCGTCGAAAAGAACGCGAAAGTTGCAGCCGATTCGTTGGCAAACAACACCGAAATCCCCAGAGAATCTTCAATATGCAAGATGTACTCCAACGATTGGCCGCGTCTGCACGTCCCTATACCGGCAAATTCGTCACATTTAAAAGACACGGCCGCGCTCCAGGCACTTCGGTCCTTCTTTTCGGAACGTTTGTTTGAACACCCCCTTTGCAAAGTGGACGGGGAGAAAGCTAACAGCGGCGCTGTTTGATAAACCATTCAGGTGTAAGAGTAATTTAAGTATATTTCGTAGTGCAATTGTTCGTAATGCTCGTAAAATAATTTAAACTTAATACATGCCCCTTGCCATTTCCAACTCTAGTAAGGGTCCGTGTCGTACACCATCATACCGGTCCATTGCGCCATCTGCCCAAGATGGCGCCAAGTGTTGTTGAAGTACTTAATCGCCGTTAAATTTGTGTCTTGCGAGAGGACAAATGGGTATTGGAGCCCCGCCTGCTCTCCAAAAATGCACGGTAAAATGGTTATGTAGTTTGCTTCGTTGAAGACAGAGTTAAGGTTGCCGTACCGCTTGTTACCATAAGCAGCTGTCATGTTGCAAAGAATCTCGCCAGTATCGGCGTTCCACAGCTCTTCTCGAATGCAACTGGGGGCGTGGCAATGGGGCGTCATTACTAGCGGCTTGATCGTGGTGTTTGCGTAGAAGGGGATGGGGTAGTCTGGCAGCCCGTTGTCTTCCATGGCACCAGCGATATCTTCCAGGCCCATGTCCCTCACTGTCAAGTGCGCGGTAATCTTTCCAACACCCGTGCCCATGTCAATACCATAATGGGAAGGCAGGTTGTCCTCTTCGTAATCGTTCACTGCGTCGTCTATCAAGAAAACCCAATGGTGCAAATGTTTGTGGGACGGGGTTGGTTCGGGCTTGTACTCTTGAAAGTAATATCTCCATTTCAAAAAGTACACGTCCTCCTTGTCCTTCGGGACCAAACTTTCTTGGTCCTTGTCCGTCAGTAAAAACTTATGCTTGCAGCACTGCAAACCCCCGTGGTACGTTTTCACATCGCACGCGGCATTTGGAATTCCGTCCCTTTGGGTCCCGTCGCCCTTTTCGCGCATGTCCGAGCGTGGCTCTGCCTTGCAGTCGTACCCGAAACTATTCTTTTCAGATCCCATGTACGTAAGGAACGCAGCCACGCTCGGCTCACAAATGCAAGCTTGCGACGTCTTCGGGAGCAACGAAATCATTGCCCCGGTGCGTGCTTTGTGGTAAGCCAAATCGACTGTATTTCCAATCGCAGTGATTACATTGAGGTTTCCGGGTTCACGAAGGTACTCCATTCCTAGCACCGGCCGAACGAGAACAACCGTTCGAATGCCATTGGCCACAGTGTTTGCTTCAACTGACACTTGAGTCTTTAACAGCGTTCCCGGTGCGTGGGACCCTAGCTTTCTTTCAGTGACCTTTCCCTTCCCGTCGATGATCAAGGCGTACGGTTCGTCCGCCATTTGTTTCGCGTCAAATCCTACACCAAACCATGACCCTTCGGGGCCAGAAATGGTTATACTGACGTTGTTACCTGGGGCAAAGCCATCGTGCGTGATTGCCAACGTCGTCAGATTTCCAAGGTTCGCTTTTCCGACGAGAGCGACAGGAACGCCATCCTTCCCGCAGGTTGCAGCAGGCCCTTTCGCACTGTTAAAGAACACTTTGTACTGGTGCCCCCGGTTACTTTCTGAAGGAACAACAAAGCAGCCGCTTGGCTTGGACGGGTCACTGATGACCGCGACGGCACCAAAATCAATCCCAGCACCGGCCGCAACTTTCTTGCAGTCTTTCTCGTCCTTGATCTGTTTGTCCCCGCACGTCCCGCTGGTGGCGAAAGCGGGCAATTCAGTTTTTGATTTTGTAATCCTGTCCGTACAAGGGCATTCGATTAAAGGCGACATTCCGCTGTGCAGATCGGTCATGTTGTTCGCCGTGAACTGCTTCGGCAAGAACCATTCTTTGTACCCTACCGTATCGTTGTTGATGTCGTACTCACGGTTGTGGGTGTCCACTTGCATGGGCTCTACGATCCATTGCGTCGGGCTGTGGAGAAGTTGGGCGTAGCCCGAGGGATACCCATGGTATGATTTCCTGAACTCTCCCCCCGGGTTCTCTTTGTAGACAATGGATACGGGGAACTTGTGGTCCGTGCTATTTTTTGCCCGAAACGCTGTCATCGTAGGGTTCGGCACCCTGCTCTTTCTCTGGTACATTTCTGCGTCTTCTCCGATCAGCCACGAGAAGTAGTGGTGGTTGTAGGCGTGGTAAATTGGAACACTTTTGTCGACGCTATCGTCGCAACTTGGGTAGCAGCTGAATCCCCCGAGCTGGTCTTTTGTTGTTGTCGAGCCGGGCTGGGGGCCCTTGTGCGTTACTTGGTCGACTTCATACCCGGTAATGGCCATGACTTTGCCCTTAAACCGGGCGACTAGCTCCGGTGGAAGATCAATCGGCGCGTTCCGCGTCCAGTAGACTTGGGAGTAAACGGTTTTGACCTCGCCGTACACGTCGAAGTACTCCACCTTTCCGTCTACATTCTCCATAAAATTCGTGGAGTACTTTCCTGGGGTTCCTTTCCAGTGTTCTGTCGAACCAGGACCGTTGGATATTTCGTACGGAACTCCCCCTTGGTTCATATTCTTCGCTGCCCGAACGTCACTGCTGCAGACGACCGCAACGGCCAGTGCCACCGCAAGAAAGCGTTGGAAAGCCATACCTACTTAACCACCGCTGGAGTTGTACAAGACGACCGACTAACGGATGCTGCACCAATTTGAAAACAAACACCTATTACAAATTCCAAACGGACCGTGTAGAACCGTTCACTTGCGTGCGCTTCAAAATTCTTCAATGTGTAAATCAAACAGGGAATTATTAATCAAACCAATTAAATTACATAAAACCGTTATTGTTAACTACTTCTAACTAACTCTAAAGAAAAGAGAAAAAAATAATAATAATAATAATAAAATATGCAGCAAAATATAATTATTACTATTACTATTATTGTTGTTGAAGAAGAAAGAAAGAAAGAAGAAGAAGAATGATGAAGTTCAACAACTTCTTCATCTTTCTTCTTCTCCCCCCACACTATTCCTACTATAATTAATGATCCTTCTTCCTTCCTATATACCCCCTTCGTATTACATTATATTACATACTTCTTCCACAGGAGACAGGAGACAGGAGGGATTTAAAAATAAAATTTAAATAGATGTTTCTATTAATTAAAAGTACATATAATTGTAGTCTATAGTTATTATAATTATTTTTAAATGAATAATAAAATTTTAAAAACTGGTATTTTTTTAGACGAATACTTGTACTTGTAATTTATATTAGATTATAATATTATCGATCCAACTTCCTATTTAAATTATACAGTTCAAATCAGTTTATCCGGTATCCATCATACCTCGTAGGGGATGCAGTCGAGGGACGGAGTAGAAAGACGTGTGGACAGCATGTGAGATATACTTAATGAAAAAAAGATACAAAGTAGATGTTATAATGATAAAGCACTGCTGTGCGGGTGGTCTCTTCAACATTGAGGTTGTTTTGTTGTTGTTGTTGTTGTTGTTTTGTTAGATATTTATAATACTCTGGTTGCAGATGAAGAAATAAATAATTATTATTTATTGATTATTGGATAATAATGGATCGTCGACCGTGTTAATCATATTATAGATACGACAGAACAATCAATTTAGAAGATAGCCCGCAAAAAACACTTGTAGGACATTCTATAGACACGCCCAATTAAGAAATCCATAAACAATTGTTCGTGTATTGTATGAAACAAGGACCATGGCTAACGTTTCCTCCACCCCTGTTCGTTCGATGGAGGGTAAGGCGGACACGTCGCCGAACTCTGTCAAATCTATCGAGTTAACAAACTTTATAAACAATCCCATGATAGACAAAGCCCTGGAAGTAGGCCCTGATATTAGCAGTGGTGACGATAGCAGTAGTGACGAAGAAGAGTCAATGCCCCAGCACGCACAGTCCCATAATGCATCGGCCAGAGAGGCCGAGTTCAAAAAACAACTAACGTGCTGCAGACTGTTTGGATGCAAAGGGGTTGTGTTCATGATATTATTGCTTGCCGGTTTTGGTCTGCACTTTGGCGTGCTGTTTCTACTTACACACGATGGATACTACCCATTTAGACGTTGGAATAGACAGTTTCTATGGGTGTTTATGATCTTCGCTGTCTTCTATCTGGGCGCATTCTTCCGGTTTGTATCCCCTTGTTATTGGAAAAAGAAAGCCAAGCGTTTCTACGAAAGAGAACGGAAGCCTGGGGGCCGCCATAAAATACGAAAGAAGCCAAAAAATGCACTTGTGAAAGCCTATCGTGCCTACAAAGGCCTTTTTGGTTTGAATGGAAAATTTTACCTTTACCGGTTGCACTTGTTTGAATTCTTAGAAAATTATGTGTCGTTCTACAACATGGCATATATTTACCTGTGCTCCTTTCCCCATTTTGTTTGTTTAATCATGATGGGAATCTTGATCCTAGAATCGTCCTATCGCGCGTACAATATGGCGCAATTCTTAAGAAAAGGCGAGCCCGTGTCAAAACAGAAGCGGGACGACCAGATTTCAATCGACCTAGCCGTGGATATGATTTTTCTTATCCTGCCGGTGTTGGCGGCCTACTTGTACGGGATCCGCCTGTCGCCCCAGGAGATATGTTGGATCGTGGCGATCCCATCCATGTCCTTGTTTGGAAAATTGAAGAAAATGGTGAAAGAAAATATTATTGACCGCGCGGACGACATTGCCAACAACATTGACACGAAGGCTTCCAAAGCCTTCGGCCGGAGGCGCCAAAGCGTGTTTGGGCAATCTCACACTGAGCTGATACAGTCAAAGCAGGGAGTGTATTTCAACAAACGGGCAAAGTTAGGAGTGTTGATCCTTAGTGTGGTGTACGTCGTCGCCATGCTGACCGTCGCGATCGTACAGGTCGCAGTCGTAGGGCAGCTAGAAAACAAATGCGAGTGTTTTGTAAAACCAAACTGCGAAGCGTCGCAAAATTTTACGAGTGGGGGGAAGACTTCATGGTTTTCAAAAGGGTGCCAGGTTAAAGTACCATTTTGCAATAAAATGTTTGAACCTGCGTGCAATTGTGCAACGTTTCACGCAGAAGACCATGACTTGCATGGACTTTCCAAGGATTTTGTAAGGATGACGGCATTGCGCAGTGTCAAGTTGCGGAGCGGCCCATTGGAAGAACTGCCCCAAGGAATGGAGAAGTTGAACGGAATGACGTACTTTGATTTGGCGCTCAACCGAATGAAGGATTTTGACGTAAATGTGGAGAAATGGGATAAACTGCTACAATTGCGGGTCGACTATAATAACTTATCAACGGTCCACCCAAGTGTATGGAAGCATACAACTTTAAACACTCTTCGTCTTAGCAGCAACAAAGGCCTGCAACTTCCCAATGGGGAGGGCGAAATATTGTTGCCAGAGGTGTTTGTTTTGGAGTTGGCTAACAACAGCGCACTTTTGCCAAAGACTCTAGGGCCAGAAGAGCTGCCGAAAATTAGGACGTTGATTCTCAATGAGAATCGTCTGCGTGAAACAGACAAATTTCTAGATGGAGTGGACCGTTTGTTCCAATCGGTTCAATCTTTGGGGATCGCCCGCATGGGAATTTCGATCCTGCCTGAATTTTTGACGAAGTTTGACTCATTAAGATACCTCGACGCAAGAGATAATCTTATTTCAAACATCACGAAAACATCAGAGGAATTTTTAGGCAAGAAGAAAGGCGAAGATGAATTGTTTCAGGTCTACATGTCTGCTAACCCTGGATGTTCAAAAGGCTCAAAGGGTTTGCCATATTGCGAACCGTTGTGCAGTAAATACTGTGATTCAGCTTCATACTTAGGAGACGGCGAGTGTGACTTTTCGTGTAACTCTGAATCATGTGAATTTGATGGAAACGATTGCGTTTGATTTTTTGTGGGCGCAAGGAGTAAATTTGAACAAAATAAATGCTGTTAATTTAGATAATTCATTAACCGATAATTCTTTCATAGAGCAATACACCAGAAAACGAGCACCTTTTAAACCATTAAAAATTAAATATTATAGCCGTTGTTGATTAATTTAGCCACAAATTGGGAAGGGTCTGCAACCGGCCTGAAAATCCTTCAACACGGTGGGGATTTAGTAAGCAGCCTGCGCCGTCTGTTGCCCTTCGACTCTACATCGTACACAACGTACTGTGGATTTGCAACAGAAGACAACATAACGTCCCCAAATTTTTTGCTTCTTACATTGTGGATATTACAAAAAATTAGGGTTGGTGCCTTTGTATTTGTTCTGGCTGTGGCGGTAAGTGTCATATGTTTATTAACAACAAAGGGTACCCTTCGACTGCCAAGAGGCGGCTGGGTACTGAGCGAGTGACCGCATTTGTAGTAACACAAAGGATTGTTCACTTCATCGTAACTATGGCGGCAGCAGCTGCAACTATACACAAGAGAAAATTTATTCTTGGACCTCTCTTCCACTACGGAATTCTTGACCCACCTCGTGAGGGGGGTATTTTCTCTGTTGTCGTGCGAATACTTAATTTGCTCTTTTGCAAGACGCGTTTCAGATTTTATTTTAAAGACGACCTTCCTTTTAAATGCCGGGCACGTACAAGCATTACTAAATGGAGCCCAGCATGTATCGCTTGGAAGCTGGTTCTCCAGTTTGTACTGTGGCGCTGGCGCTGGCCGTGGCGCTGGCGCTGGCCGTGGCGCTGGCGCTGGCCGTGGCGGCCGTGTAGGTGCTTGTGTCGGTGCTTGTGTCGGAGCTTGTGTCGGAGCTTGTGTAGGTGCTTGTGTAGGTGCTTGTGTAGGTTTTTGTGTCGGAGCTTGTGTAGGTGCCTGTGTATGTGTTTGCGCTTGCGTGGCCGTTCTTATTTGGTTTGCACTTCCGCTACTGATTGCGAAAACAACAACCAACAGAAAAGCACTAACGCTAACAGTGGTACGAACGGACAACATTTCCTCCCTTCGTTTTTACAGTAATAGTTCTTTTGATTTTGCTCAGATCTTTTGGCGTCTTTCCTGCATTCCTGTACTTCCGGGATCTTTTAAATTGCCGACCGTTTCACTTAACCCTTTCAAATTCATGATCCAATTCTTAGATATAGCTTCTAAACTACGTTTATGAATATAGGTACCAAGGAATTGTATTATTTGCACACCACTTCCTGTTGTTGTTGTTGTTTTGTGTTTCTCCTATCATCGTCTGGTGTTAAATATTGTATTATACCGGTACTTTACCACCTACTATATATTGAATCTTTAACATTATACTATTAAATATATAGTATTAATAGATTAATTCCATTCTTAACTTGGATATAGCTACATCATTGCTATACCTTGGTACGGTACCTAAAAAGCGAACCTCCCCCCCCCCCCTTTTCAAGTTTTTTAAAATATTATTATTTCATTCTTCTTTTCGAGTATTTGATGTTGGATACGCGTAGGGTTTTTACTCCATACTACAGCAATAATAACCAGCAGCGGCAATAGGCCTCTTTTTCTTAGACTATAGTATATATAGATAATGTACTAGTAAAACTATAGATAATATTATGAATAATCCGTCGTCGTCGTCTTCCCGTTGTCATTCACTTCATTTTACTTTGCTTCTCTCTCTCACTGTTTGTAAAACGGTTTTCCTGAAAGGAACGTGTTCAGCATGTCCAGGGCGGCCTCTGGTTGGTCGAGAGGAACCATGTGCCCTGCGTTCTTCACGCGCAAGAACGTGAAATTATCGTACGTGCGGGCAAGTCCAGCAAGCTTTCCATTCGACGTCCAGTCGTGGTCGCCTTCTGCGTTGAACTGCTCCTTTCCTTCCCATTCCAAAGCCATCGTCCATGCCTTGTCGCCGATCCAATTGACGACGAAGTCCATGTCGCCGTCGTAGATAAGGACCCGGACGCCTTCTTTCAGCAAGTCCGGTACTGTGTACGCAAAGCTTTCCATCCAGTCGTCGGCAAACGCGGCGTTCACGGTAAAATTGCAGGACGACCATTGGATTGGGTGGTCTACCCCAAGCTTTTCCTGCACGGATGGGTCGTCCAGGAATAGTTCAACGTCCGTGAAATTGTAGCACAGGGGTTTCACCTTGCACGGTTCGCGAATGTCGTAAGGGTTTTTCCCGGTGGCGTAGTATGGGTTCAGAAGCGCCCCGTTGCACTGGCTCTGCGCCTGGGCGCAGACGTCGCCGCCCTCTTGCTGGCACTTGTGGATGATCTCGATGCAGGCTGGAAGGGCCGCTGTCATCTCTGTGTACTGCTCCAACGAAACGGACGGTTTCCCGGTCACCTCGATGGAGTAATTGTACGCCATTTCTGGGTAGCTTTGGTACTGGTGCTCTGGGGCAGTCAAACCGTTGCCCACTCCTAGGCCTTTCAGGTTCAGGGAGGTTCCAACACGGTGCGCGGTCGCTGGTGCGTAGTGCCCCCCATACGATTCGCCAAATACGAAGAATTCGTTCGTTTTCAGCAAGTCCCCGTTGGCCTGCGAAAATTCATGAAGAAAGTGAAACATGTCCTCCGCAACTTCCTTCTCGTTGTGGTCGGCATCTTCGGCGTCGCCGTACGAGAACCCCACGCCTGCCGGCTGGTCGATGTACATGATGCTTGCGTTGGCATTCCACCCGTACGGGTTCATCTTTGTGTTGAGGATGTCGGAGGGGTCGATCTGGCAAGGACCATTTTCTTTGAACAGGGCAATGCCAGAGCTGCAGCCCGGTCCGCCCGTCATCCAAAGAATGACAGGGTCGTTTTTTGGGTCGTTTCGCGACTCGAAGAACCAGTAAAAGTAATTCTTGTCCTTGGATCCCTCAATTTTGAAGTAACCCGCTTCGCTTTTGACGGTGTCGCACAACCCAGTAGGGTCGTTGTTTACCTGCAACCGGCCCGTTACTGGCCCTTTGTTGGACGTCCACGCTTGCTTCCCGTACGCACCCACCAAAAGGCACGCAGCCACCAGCACACATAAACCAAACGTTCTCATCGTCGTTCTTTCAAATAATCGTTTGCAACACAAATACCTATTGTAGTTATTCAATTGAATAGATAATATAACCTGTAAAATGAAACTCTCCCTCTACTTATGAAATAAACATTGGAATGTTTTAATGTTTTGCTTCGTTGCAAATAGTTCAGATTTATTCTGATTATTAATTGTATAGATCGTTCTATTTTAAAAAATTAAAAAACTTCTTGCTTCTTCTTCTTCTGTTAGATGTTATTTTGAGTGGATGTGTGGTCGTCGTCAACAACAAATAATCTTGATCAATCATTATTATGAATGAAGAACGTAACATATTATAATATAGACACAGCGTAGGAACATTTTAGATCATCATTCTCTTCGTCTTTCTCAGTTTTTTGTGTTGATGATCGATCGATCGATATTGAAAAAAAGGGAGGAGGGGTGCAGGGTGCAGCAGCAGAGCAGAGTGTGAAAAAAAGATAGAAGTGCTAGCAGCTGGCTGAAACTTTTTTTGTGCTTGAAGAATGAAGAAAAAACAAATACATTGCATACACACACCATAGAGTATATGTGTACAAATGATTTTTTTCGTTCTTCTTCTTCTTGCGACGACTACATGTAAAAAGATCGTAGTGACTCAAACAAATTGTGGCAGAGGACCGAAAGTGCCTGGAAAAGATTTGGAATTGATCCATTCGCATATATCAAATTCATCAGAAAATTATCAATTATCCTTCACACATTCCGATGCGTTTAAAAATGAAAGTACTCCTGATTTTCACACTCGCTGTAACTATATCGACGTCTCACGCCAGGCGTTTGATATCTGGGGATGCAAAAATAGTACAGCCTGGGGAACACACGTCCGTTGTGGAGATACAAAGGAATGGGGACCCGGGTCACTGCACAGGGTCTCTCATTTCACCGAATCTCGTCCTTACGGCGCAGCACTGCTTTGAAGACGCACCGACAGCGAAATACACCGTTAAGTTACCGCCTTTGAGTCCTGGTGATACAGGGAAAGTTCTGGGAGTGTCTAAAGTTGTTCTACACGAAGATTACATGAATATTAATGGAGATATCAACGCAATAAGCAAACTGGATCGCCTTATTGGAAACTGCGATTGTCGCAAAAATTGGGAATACAATGGGGAGAAATATTTTGGTTGCGACGAGCGGAGCCCAGACAGCGCAACTCCTTGGTGTATGACCCGAGGAAAGTGCACAAGTAGTCCAGGCAAGACGTTTAAAATGTGCAGGTTAGGAGAAGAAACGGGATGGCAAGCCGGTCTTTTAAGATTAAGAAAAGCGTTCAAACTGCTTCTTAAAATTGCAGAAACGTTTGGACGAGGAGAAGGATTTACAATCTTCAGGGGTGATCTTGCTGTTGTCTACCTCGACACAAGCGTAATGGACCGTCGGCTTATGAAAATAGCGAGGACCAGTGAGGACTTGACGTGTAGTGTTGCTGAAGCGGTTGGTTATGGAAAGACGGTAAATCAAGGTATTTGGGATAGGTCGAGTGGAAAAAATTCAGCGTATGATGGCGCAGCGAGGAAAGCCATGTGTCGAGTACTTTCTCCAGACACATGCTCATACGCTTTCACTAAGCTTGCCGGAGAATGGTTGATGAAACATTATTTTTCTAACCCAAATGCATGGTACAGTGTACTCAAACGGCCAGTCTTTGCAGCTTTGAACAGCGCGGTAAGTAGAGCCCACGATTTGAAAAACAAAGGAGTCATATGCGCTTCGCCTACAACGCCAGAACTGCAACTGGCAATGCCTGGGGATAGTGGTGGCCCTTTAATTCTAAACAATGAGCAAATCGGTGTTGTTTCGGGGTCTGGTGGATTCATGAGTAGCGGGAAAGGGATTCTCGAGTACTATGTTGAGTTGTCCCATTACAGAGAATGGATACATCAACATGTCGCCCTCAGCAAGTTGCAGCGTCGCCATCCTACAAAACTTCGTAGTCGTAGGAATTTGCGTTTGCACCGGCGATTGATGCCTTGGGTCGCCCCAGTGCAAACAGCTCTGGGTTTAACGACGAAAGCAAAGGCGTGGGAACTGGTTGAGATGTTGCAAGAACGGGATCAGTGCCCAGTAGTATATGAGGACTTTGACCAAGCTGCAGAGGAAATAAAGGCATTGCAAAGCGAACTAACAGCGTTGAAGCAGCACTTGCAGGGATTTCAGAAGAAGTTGGCTGCTGCCCAAACCGAAATCACGAGCCTCAAGAAGGACAACTCGGGGCTCCAGGTAAACCTGGACGCGGGGATAGAACTACAAAAGTGCAAGAAAGAGGGAGAGGAGTGGAAGCGGCAGGTCGACTCTTTAAGTGGCGACGAGGCAAAGACCAAGCAAGTCCTAGAGGAAATGGAGCGTGAGCTGGACGGTGCCGGAGAGAAAATCGAAGAGCAACGTGCAGAAATAGCCCGGCTCCGAAACGCGAGGAACCGTTTGACGGGCGAGTCCCAGACACGTTTAGAGGCCGCAAAGGCAGACTACCAGGCCAGTATAGAGCGCTTAAAGGCGCAGCATGCCCAACAAATAGAAGAGATGAGGAAAGCGCACCAAGCTGAGCTGGAGGCACTGAAATCCACGTGCAACAGTGAGCTGAAGGCCGCAGAAACAAAAGCCACAAAAGCTGCAGAGGAAACAGAGCGCTGCACCATGAAAGGTGGCGCAGGCAATATTAGGCACCAGAACCCAAGCGAAAGCCGGACATCATGCGCGAGATCGTGCAAATTGAAGGCAAACCAGGCGAAATCAGATAACTACCTATGTACGTGGGGGAGTATAGTACTTCACACGTATCCTATTCGTCACTGCGTGATCAAAGGAGGAGCGGGGAAGAAGAAAGTCGACGAACCTCTGACCCGGTACAAGTGCAACGTCCACTGTTACAAAACATTCAGTAAAAGTAAATTTTGTAAATTTGGGAACGAAATTACGAAATGCAAAGCAATAAATAAGATTAAGTGTCCAAGTGGTCCAGGAACGGGCCATAGATTGTGAAAGAGTTCGCAACCCACTGAACTGGCCTACAAACAGCTCTGGGTTTAACGGCGAAAGCAAAGGCGTGGGAACTGGTTGAGATGTTGCGAGAACGGGATCAGTGCCCAGCCTATGTTCACAGAACCTTGTACGCAAGAGGACTGGAAGGCATTTAGGTGATGCAGCCGAATATTAAGGCACCGCAAAGACAGTTCACAGTGGATGGAGTTCAGTGTGTGGTGAAAATAGGGCTAATAATGTGGTGGTGTTTTTGTTGTACCAAGGTATTATAATATTTATAGAAGAATATTTCAAGGATATTTATTTATGTCTTCCTAAAAAAAACATAACATCAATTTTTTAAAACAGGAACACACCATTGTTTATTGATTGTTTTTTTTTTTACTATTAATTATTGAAACTATATATATAATTACAAAATCATCTATTCTCCTCTCCCTCCCTCCCTCTCCTCTCTTCTCATCAACCTCTCTCACCACCCTCCTCATCACCTCCATCCCATCGTTCATTATTAATTCAAAATTCATATTATTATTGTGTGTTGATCCCAACAATAATATATAATTTCACATCTATAACCCCTTAGAAAAAATTAGACTAAATCAGAAAAAGCGGCAATATTAATACATAGATATGTTCTGTAAGTTCTGTCCAATTTTTGGACTCGAGCAGGGTTGACTGTGAAGATTTTCAAACCACGCGGCTGTTGTACAGAAGCTTAGCCCGTTTGGTATTATTACAAACGATGGTTGATTTTGTTAAATTTTTGAACACGGCCGACACATGGTTGAAAGTTAAACATGGAAAGTCCTGGCCGCCCCCCTCAGACGCGAACGTGCAAGTTGAGCGCTTGGTATCAGAGGGTAAATGTTGTCTTTGCGTGATTGATCGTGCAAAAAAGCGCGTTTGCCCCTTGGCGTTTACTGTGGGAACGTTCGGGGGGTACGAGAAGGGGGAAAGCAATGATAGTTTGAACACAAGGGTTAGCACGGGTTTGTCCCGCGATGGACGGCTGGAGGGACGGTTGGAACAGCACATGCGCTTCTCTGCGTCCCTTGTCCATATTTTGCCCAAAGCATTCGACTCATCGTCTGGTTATTCCCCGTGCGGGCTGTACATATATTTGGAAGGGACCGTGTGCGTAATTGATCACACTGAAATCGTTGAAATTTCTAGGTACGAAGATTCCATTCTGTTGACGTTTCGGTACGTGTCGCTGCGTCTGTACCCCTGCGTCGTTCAAAAGACAACACAACAAAACAAATTTACGACAGGCTTATGGGTTCGTTGTTGCCAGGACGATTTCAGGAGCCTGTTATAGAGGGGTGGGAGGATTCCTCCGGATCGCTCGATGCTAGCATTTCATCATCGGAGAGTTTGTCCCATCTTCGAAATGTAAACAAAAACGTCAGTGAATCCATGCAAGCAGCAAGCCGTGTCCCTAGCAGTCAACAAAACCCGACGGCAGAACCCCAGAAGAACGCCGCGGTGGAGAAGTCGTTAAGCAACGAGCGGGGCGCGCCGTCGTCGTCGGAGGATTGGTACCAGGTGTACTTGGAAAAGCTAGAACGTTTGAGTGGATTGAAACCAATGCGACCGGAATGCATCGATTGGGGTGAACTCCCGGAAAACGAACAGACCATAGAACTGTTGAAGAACAAACGGTTGAAGCTCGTGCAGGAATGTGGTCATGCGTATTTCAAACACAAACAGCTGTCATAGTAGTACGTTAGAAGATTAAGCACAATCCGTGATCAACAAATGCAGTACATCTAGACACAAGAAAAGACCAAAAAAGAATCTCTTCAAATAAAAGCAATAATTTTTGTTTTTGTAAAAAAAAAACATAATATCTCTTCATTTTTTTTATAGAGAAGATGATCGATTGTTGTTAATAAAAATAATAAATATAGTAATTAAAATTTAGCTAATTAATATAATAAATTATATTACAGCCTTAATCCATTGTTGTGTTTCCACGCTTCTGTTAATGAATCTTTCCCTTCAGCACCAATGTTGTTACCGTACAAATGAATCTTTGTCAACGAAGTATTCACTTTCAACGCCTCTGCAACATATTTTGCCCCTTCAGCACCAATGTTG